>JAODAL010039145.1:0-38335 GCA_025379985.1 Phyllomedusa bahiana
TAATGTGCTTTTCGTTTCTCCCCCCCCCGGCGGTTTTCGCCGAGGGGTGGGAGGCCCGGAATCCACTGTTCTCGGAACCCGGGTTTTCCCGAAATTTTCTGCACGGATTGGCACCGATTCGCGCAAATCGGCGGGCCGTCGGGCCAATTTCGCCGAAATAAGCCGTGTGACACGCTAATACGAGAAACAATCAAATTCAAAGTAGCAATGGATATTCTGTCATTTAAAATTTTTTTAAATTTAAAAGCGCTATAAACTAGCCAAAAGCCTCAAAAAAGAACATAATTCTACTATCTCGCTTAAAATTTAAGTTATATGTATGTCTAGGGTTTTTTAAAAGCATCATTTTAGTAAACTTTGGCATGTGTAGAAAAATTGTTTATGTTTGAAAGTAACATTTGCATATAGAAATATAAATCTTCTTTTTTAAATGAAAAATACAAACAAAAAAACATTTTTATTCATACTTTGTTTTTTCTGTTTAAAAACAAACCATTAGCTTAAACGTCTTACTTTCAGGCACGAAATATGCAACATCTAAATGACTACTTCCTACTACCCTAAAAGTAAAAAAAAAAAATCAGCTTGTCTATTTTTTACCTGCATTTTACAAGGAAAAAATAGATCCTTTGTTTCATTAAATCATTTGTGCCTTGAAGCTGAGCTTGCTCTTAAAGCACCAGATGAGTATACTTTGAATAACAAACCATTAATCTTCTAACTTTCCCATCAAATCTGTTCTCTCCGTGATGTAAATGGCTGTATCACATTGTCTGGAATCACTTAATGTATTGTTCATCTGTTTGAAGCTGCAAAAACAAGGGCATTCGTAAAAACCTTTTTTCTTTTTAAAAAGTTTTTTATAATTTAAAATGTAAAAGTATATGGTTAATCTAAAAATAACATGACCATTAAGTGTAGTAATGAACATTTGTTCCCTGAATCTATATTATTGGATTTCCCCCTATATAGTTTTTATAGATATGTATTGTTTTATTACTAAGAGTTTATTTATATATGTTATAAAATAAAAAAAATTTTGTGATTCACCTTCATGTAGTAAATGTGCATACAAAATTTGATCAAAATGTGAGTTCAAAATTATATTTAGAATAAACATAGCAAAAAAAAAAATAATTCAAATAAATCCATAAGTTTAATGTTTGCATATTTTGGAGCTTGCAGGATGCTTATGTAATTTTTAGGATTTTTATTTTTTGGTTTCACAACAACAAGTGAAATTTTTTTTTTATCATTGTTTGGATCTGATAAATAGCTATTTTTTCTAATGCATTTCAGTAGTCTGTATATGCACTGGAGATGAATGTATATAAAACACAGCCAGAGTTGCAGATTGTTTTTTTTGCAATTTCCATTCTTTCAACAAATAAAAGTTTAAATCTAACTGTATACATATTAGAACAACTATATCTATCTACTATCTTTTTCTATCATCTATCTACTGTATCTATCTATTCAAAATATCTTTGTCAAAGATGGAGGGAAATAATGGAATGAGAGAGAAGGACAGACTCATGGTGGGGGATATAGAAGTATTTTGCATATCATATTTCTCTTAGTCGTTAGCCCCCAACAACATATTGTGATGCTGTACCCACTTCTACAGCTAGCAGGACGTGTAGTTTTTTTCCTCCTTCATTAAACTAAGTAAAGGATAGGATCAGTGAGTCTACTGAAGTGAGCATCCCCTACTGCTGAATATTTGAAGTTTTGTAACAGGAAATGTTCATTCTTCAATGCCTTTTGATAAAATATTATTTTCGCTGTTGATTTTCCTTACCCGATGTGGACACTTTGCACCTTGTGGAAAAAAGTGTCTACAGTAAGACTGATTGTTTCCCATGCAACCCCAAAAAGGCTTAACTTTCATTTCATAAAGTGTCTTGAAAAAAAAGCGAGTTTGATTGGTTGTTAGGGGGAAACAGACAGTTTACTGTAGACACTTTTTTAAACATAAGGGGCCCCTTTAAGATTCCCCAGATATGGTGAAAAAGTACTGTGCACTCTGATATATTGTTAGATCCTATGATGTTTCTCCATTTACTGATATATTATGGGCTCTTGCTCATGGTCTTCTTTTGGGAGGTTCTGCTGGTTAATAATTTGGTATGGCTGGGTTTGGGAAATCAACCCAGGGTGCTTGGTTTGCCTTGGTTCACTGCTTGGTGAAGCAAACTTTATCAAAATGATCAGAACCTAGGAACCTTGATTGCTACTATGTTGGTGGGTTCAAAATAATGGTGCATTTTCTAGAATGAAAGGTGTAATAGGAAACTACCCAGCATGTTTCAACAGATGCTCTTTCAGGTATTCCGATGGAAATGGAGAAGGTACTTTTAGAATTCCAGGTGGGGAGTTTATGTTGGTCTAAAATTCCATGTTGACCAGCCTAGGTATGTTGGATTTCATGGCCATGTAAGATTGGGGCAATAACATTCACGGGTGGTTTTAGATGGTACTGGAATATTCTGATGGCATAAACGTTTCTGCATGTATCTCTATGGGTGTTGTAAATCCCCTGCATAAATAATTTCTAGGCTTAGGTACATTTTTGGTTTTAGTGAGGAGGTGGTGGTTTAGGCCGAAAGAAGGATGAATGCATATTTGATTTTATATTTTACTTCTGGAACACTACCCTCTGAGTTTTCAAAAGATTGATAAGCAATGGCCATGTGGTGCTGAATTTCTTCAGAATTATTAGTTTGACCTGGAAACTTTTCCCAGCTGATGATCGTAGCAAAAATATCTGCATACAGCAGAACTTTGACCTCTGTCATGATGAGACCTGGTGCTTGGCAGGATTTTAGAGTTGTGGTAATTTCATTGATGTAGATGTTTAAGAGGACTAGGTAGGCTCAGCAATCTTGTCTAATTTAAAGATATCATTTAATTATTAAAATCATGACACCTTCCATCTACCAAAAATTAAAATGATACTCTGACATCTGCTTAGTTCCTAATCTAAACCTTAAATAAGCAGCAGGCTATGACCTGTTATTCAAATGCCACGGCCTTCTAGACATATCTCTAGACCAAATATGTGAGCGGAACAGAACATGTCCTTGTATCCTAGTCAGAAATTCATATTAGAACAAAGATTTAAGTTTGAAGAAGACAAGATGGATGCCATTAAAATGCTAAAATTATCAAACTTATTTTCAATTCTGTTTCACATACCATTTCAGAAAAAGGCTTAGTGCCATATTGAGTTGAAGTTTGTTTTTTATTTCACAAATGCATATACATTACTCATAAAAAGTTAAGGATATTTGGCTTGGTTGAAATTTCAGGATGAACATAAAATTTCTTGAAAATGTTTTGAAATCAATTAAATGAGACCATGTATTAACTTAAGAATGTGCATGTCTAACTGTTTAATATTTCAGTATTTCTTGCACAACTTACTGATCTGTAAGACGGAGCTTAATGGCAAAATTTACAACAGATGTTAGATCCCTGAATTGCCCAAAAATTTAGGGGATCAATTTGTATTGGGATTTTAACACTCCTCCTTATCATGATGTTCACATTTTGGCATTGTGAGACCAAGACAACACCTTACAATGATCAACAGTACTCATGATTGTGAGGCTTCAAGCAGAATGTTCTCAGACGGAAGTGACCACTGAACTTAGACAGCCACAGAGTGTCATTTGCATGTGCAACAGAGACATCTAGAGCCTGGAAATTTTAAAAAAAGGAAAAAGGATGGACATTTTTGGGGGGCTACTTACACACTAGGACTGCCTATTGTAAAAAATGCCCGTGGACTTTAAATGCCAAAACAACTTCGGGCACTGGGAGGTGAGAGGCCCCCAAGTGTCACGCAGACCATTTATAACCTTTTACACGCATGGTCTGTGTACTAGCAAACATCTCACTTCATACCATGAAGCATCTACGCTGGACTAGGATTAGGGGTCCCTGGCCATCGTTAAAGGGGGTTTTGCCACGATCTCATTTCATCCCTCCTCATCCGCTCTTCAGCTCTGGGGCTCAAGGGGGGCGTGGATTTTTTTTTGAATTTGCATATCATGAGACCCACAGGATGACATCACGGGCCTTTCCTCTCTCAAAGTCAAAAAAAGGGTCTGTTTATGTGTAGAACTGTAAAAAACTACTTGTGGGCCAGAGGTAAAACTTTTGCCTCCGGTAAAAGATCCTCGGTTAAAAATCCCTGCGGGAACCCAAAACCTGGGGATTTTATTTCTCTTTACAATGAAAGACCTGATTGAGGTTTCTTTTTTTAAATTAAAATTTCCACTGTTTGACTAATTACAAAGGGTACAAGGACGGGAGTAGAATGACAGCCCCGGGGGTTTGAACACTCATAGCTGCCTGAGAGGAAAAGATGATTCTGAGCTGTGACCAGGACTGAGAACCTCAGCTCTGGCCGATCCCTGGAACAAGCTGTAAAAAAGGGATCACTGAAGGAGCAGTTAAGAAAAAACGGTCCAAAAATTTTTAATTTACAAATTTCCCACGTAAATTTTATTTGGGGGCAAAACCGTTTTAAAGTGATAAAAGTAAATTCACTCGGGGCAAAAATTTATGGTCCCCAAATTATGCTGGAATGTCAAGGGAGAGCAAGCACCCCCAGGTCGGGTACTGGTCAGAATACTCTTCCGTTGTCTAAAAGGGGGGTTGCAAACAGATTTAGCAACCCTCAACATGATTAACACATGGGATAAGATTATATAATTGTAGTACATTACAGATATGTTATCACAGAGCAGTAGATATCAGGGTAATTTTTGCATCATCTGTATATAAGCAATTGGTTTTATTGGTAATGTCTTTTAGAGTAACAAGAAAAAAAAGCGAAAAATTTACTATATTTCTGCCTAAATTGGGGGGGGGCTTTTTTTGTGTTTTTATTGTTTTTTTTTTATAATTTTTAGTTGTGGTTTTGTTTGAATAAAATTGTTTTTATTTACTCTTTTGTTAACTGTACTGTCATAGCTGTTTATCTCAGTGTGTGTACTAACCTGTTACAGTCAGGCTCTGCTGCAAATATTTAACTGCTTTCATCAGTGGCCAGGTAGTTTTTTCTCTTTGTTCTTGCATACAGATCTCCACAGATGAAGAGGCTTGAAAGGTTTGAAACTAGACAGTTCTCTTTGTAAAATCTCAACACTGTCTGTATTGCAGTAAGAGGACTTTGACAGTGTTATGTACAGTATGTTGTACAAAGGTATGTAGGTGTCAGACGATGGGAATGATTATTCCTATTTTATCCATTTCCTCACTTTATTGGTTTAATTTGTTCGTAGAACTCCCCTTTGTACCCTACTAATATTACCCCTAAATGTTTGTCCTGCTTGATATTTTTCTTTAGGTCAAAGACACAAATTTTCCTGTGTTCAATAGGTGCCACTGAGTTTATTCTATCTTTTAGTACATGTTTCCAGGCGTTGTATATAAATATTTTTTTCAGTCTTTGAAGTCTGGATCATAGATTTTTGATCAAAAGGTGGAAGCATTGCGGCATGATTATAAAGAAGTCACTATGTGTGTATACATACATCTTCTGATGATCTTAAATGCACAAGACAAAATGGATTTGTGAATTGTAGCAGTATCATACATGATGCCTGTTTTGTGTAGTCAATTTCTACATTAACCTCTTCCCGACATTGGCCTTACCTGGACATATTAGATATCGTGCGGGCTCTCAAGCAGGGCCCGCGTGATCGTAGCATGGGACTAACTGTATATTACCCTTTAGCTGACACAATCATTTGTTTATCGTGGCAGCTAACTGAAAGGCAGAGGGAGAGAGATCTCCCTGTCTCCATCGGAGTCCTTGTGGTGTGATTGTGGACTCCGATGGCTTCCACGACAGCCTGAACGTCTTTGTTAGACTTCTGGGCTGCCCATGACGTCACTGTGCCTGGCCGTGCCCTGTGTGGGGGCCACATTGTGATTTACTTGACATGGGGAGCATAACGCATCATTTTGTATGCTTCCCCTTGTAACAGTATCTGAAGCGCTGTTTAAAATAAAAAAAAAAAAAACTACTAAATTGCTATTTCTTCACCTGTCTTTCCCAAAAAATTTGGGTTTTTAAAAGTGATCAAAAAGCTTTGGGGGAATTGGTTTTTAATTGCTTTTCCATGGTCACATTTACAGTGTTCCAGTGAATAATGGCTAATATTGAAAATCTGCCAAAAATGTGAAAATTTTAAAGTTCCCCTCCATTTTTCTTTAATTTCTGTGAAACACCTTATGAGTAGTATTGAGCCAAACCATTCGGCAAAAGTTAAATTCGGCCCGAACTTTGCGTAGTTTGCCAAGCCGAATAGTTTGCCGCAAGTTTGGTAAAATGTTCAGGCTCGGGCCCGGCATTCGGCACCTTTTTGAGCTGTTTCCTCCAGTTTTGGCTGTCAGCCAATCAGAGCAGAGCATTGGGAAAGAGGGGTCAAAAACTTAACCTATGAGGGTGTTGGGATCTCATTGGCTGCTAATGTGTATGTCACTGTATTTCCTGTTGAACGCCACTTCCACCTTCCTCTCTGTAGTGAACACACTACTGCCTGTGTCTGCTGGTTTGGCAGCAGGCAGAAGAACCATTTAATAGCGATTTTACACAGGAAAAGCTGCTAGTTAGATTACTCGAGGGGGGGCAGCTAGCTTAGGGAATCAGACACATCACTAGTTAGGGAGTTAGGAAGTAAGGTAGTTTTGTATAGATATTCTATAGAAAAATTCTGTTTATAAACTTATTTGCCCATTTGCAAAGTACAGACATTTAAGAGCACTTGATTTGCTGTGAGGGTCCTTCCATACGACCCCATTTCACCGATATTGCATAGAAAAAATTCTATTTATAATCCTATTTGCCCGTCGCAAAGTATATGCATTTAAGACCACGTGATTTGATGTCAGGGTTCTTCCATATAACACAATTTTAACGATATTGCATAGAAAAAAGTCTGTTTATAATCATATTTGCCCATGGCAAAGTATAGGCATTTAAGACCACTTGATTTGCTTTCAGGATTCTTCCATATGACCCCATTTCACCAATATTGCATAGAAAAAAATTCTGTTTATAATCCTATTTGCCCCTGGCAAACTATAGGCATTTAAGACCACTTGATTTGCTGTCAGGGTTCTTCCATATGACCCATTTCACCGCTATTCCATCGAAAAAATTTTGTTAATAATCCTACTTGCCAGTTGGAAATTACAGGGATTTAAGAACACTCGTGATTTGCTGTCTTTGGAGTACAGTTCTTTAATAAGAGACTGTGAACAAGCTTAAAATTTTTTTAATATTTTATCTTTGAACATGGAGCGAATAAGGTGGTAAGCAAAAAGGGAGGGGGGGACGAAGATAATGTATGAGACAAGGCGCTCCTTTCAGTGCCCCAACAACACCAAGCGAGCACATCGTCTTCGCAGCCCCGAGGCCTGTCATCCTATCGGGGCAAACGGGCGGGATCTAAAATGTCACACTGCATGCTTTTGGGTATAATTGAAAAAGCAGATAAAGGGTAAATCCTTAAAAAAAGAACAACGTCCGCGTGGAGGACTTCGCCACTCTAACAGCAGAAAAAGTTTCCTCCGCGCATCAAGGAAAATAGGGGAAGAAAAAGGAAGTCAAAAAAAAGGCACGGGGTGGAAATTTGGGGAGCATCAGCCACTTTTCCCAAGAAAAGTCACTTTGTCCACACTCATAAAAGGAACCTAGCTTCTCAAACCCCATTCCGATTTTTTTAAAGGCATAATGTACAATATCCTTTGAAAAATATTCCATTGTTGCTTAAGCATAAGGGATGTGATGGTGCTACTAGGCTTTTCAAATTTTATATGAAGGGGCAAGTGTCCTGAAACAGGAGAAATTTTCAAATGCTCCCTGGGTTTCCCCTTTTCCCGGGAAGGTTGAGGTCTGAGTACACTTCCCGCCTTTCCCCCTTTTTTTGGGCCTACTGTCAGCTTGCAGCGTCATCTGAGCCCCCCCATCAACCGTCTGCATTCTTTGCGAAAATTTTTATTCTGATGCCCCAAAAAGGGTCTTTTTTTTACTGGTTTTGGGGTTAGGTACTGTAAAAAGGGGTGCCAGAGCCAATGGGGCCCAGTATTCTTGTCGGGGGCCCTAAAAAAAGGGGGCCTTTTATGTTAAAAAATGGGGAACAGTAAGTTGGGGGCCCCCCATTTGATTTAGTGCATGGGCCTAAAATTTGGTTTAATAGATGACTGAGGCACCCCGGCTCCCAATTGCACCCCAATAATATGGCCCGCCAGTGAACCCCATTTCCCCTTTGGGATGTTCTTGCTCCCACCCCATATATACATTTTTTTTGGGCCTGGGCAAAAATTAAGTGGGGTTCCTGCCTTTTCCATGTGCCATTTCCCAAATAAAAGGTATCTTCTAATGTGTAAAAGGGGCCCTGTAGCCCCACTACCACTATACCGCATAGCTATGGTCCTCATCTTTAGTTAGCCTTTAAAAGGAAGTTTTTTTTGCTGTAATTTAGAGCCAAATTTTTCTTTTTTTAAGTTCCAGTATCCATTTTTTTTGTGGAAGCAATTGTGGTTTCTCCTCACCTAACTCATTCCCATGGGCTTTAATGGGGGTTTGCGTTGGGTTCACATTCGGGCCCCCAATTTCTCAAAAAACGGGTTGGCCCAAATTCAAATTTTTGAGTGCTCGCTCACTCTACTAGAGGGAAAAAAAAATTTTAAATGCGTTTTTTAAAAACTTTAAGGTGTTTTGTTTCTTTAGTTTATTTGGTATATAACAACCCCCAAAACCACTCAGGACTGGACGGGCCCCACATAAATCTAGTTACAAATTTTTTTTGAAAATGTGAAGAATTACACTTTAAATTCTAACCCCCCCCAAAGATGTAAAAAAATTAAAATACATTTTTAAAAAATTATTCAAAAGTATTGAGCATTGGTAGCATGAACTATTCTTTTTGGAACGTCTTAAAAGCAGAATTTTTTTTTTCTTTGAAAAGACAAATTAATTTAAAAATTTACAATATTTTGATATTTTTTACAAACAAACAAGGGGTTGTTGGACCAAAATTTCTTTCTTACTTAAACACAAAGTGCTCGAGACAACAATCTCTAATGACATGGGTTTCATAAAAAATTTGTTATTGTCACATAAATTAACACATGTCAGATTTAAAAAATGAGGCCCTGTCGGAGAGGTCAAAATTGGCTGTGGTGGAAAGGGGTAATGTGCTAAAAAGTTTTTATCTCCTTCATGCCACTATTATTTCTCTCTCTGAGACCAGTCATTTCCTCCACAGTTATCATTTTGGGCTGTGTTTACAGCTTGTAGTGTGAAATATGAAGCTTGAGGTCTTTGTATTGACAGTGACTTTCGAAAGTATTATAGATTACTTTTGCTTAGGACATTGTTCTGTATGCAGAATGTAAGGATTTTATTATTCAGGATGCTGATGAACAATTTTTCCAGGTTTCTGCTGAAACTTATCCATAACTCATTTAAAACACATCTAAAAAAGTTGGAACAGGGGGATGTCTATCATTGTGTCACATCCCCTGCTGAAGCTTGGGTAGAGGAATGTTGTCCCATTCTTGCCTGATAAAAAAATAAGAGCAATAAACCAGAACGGTGTTAAACCTTTTTCGGGAATAGTAACCTTTATGGTATATAGTTGTAATATTTCACTTGCTCACCTTTGCTCATTGTGCTTAAATCCAGAGTCAAAACTCTCTAAATCGCAGGTTACTGATTTTCAGACACAGTTCATTATCGTGTGATCTGCTGCTCTGTCATATTTATTTTATCCGCAAAATGCGGATAAGATTAAATTTAGCATAATCAAAAGGGGGGTTAAACCTGAAGATCCAGAATGGCTAAAACTGGATGTGCTATATGGTAATCAAGCGGCGGACCTCCGGCATTAAAAAAAATGTTCCATAGTGAACATGAAACACATTGTAACTTATTTTAAAAATAAAAATAATTTCCTTCATTTATTTAAAACCAGAGGTCCAGAACTTGATTACCATATATCACATCTAGTTTTAGCCCTTAAGGGTTAACTCCCCTTGGTCAATTTTACCAGACATTTGTTTAATAATGCAACAGATGTTTTCTGTTGGTAAAAATTCTGGACTGCAGGCAGCCAGTTCAACACCCTGACTCTTCTTCTTTGAAGCCATGCTATTCGCTAGATGCAGTATGTGGTTTAACATTGTATTGCTGAAAAGTACAATGCCTTCCCTTTTAGAGACATTGTTGAGAGCATATGTTGTTCTAAATCCTGTATATACTAATTAGCATTGTTATTGCACTTTAAGATGTGTAAGCTGCCTATGCCATAGAGACTAATGCAACCTCATACCATCAAAGGTGCAGGATTTTGAACTGTACACTGATTACAAACTGGATGATCATTCTCGTTTTGAGTTCAGAGGGCACTGTGTCCTTGGCTTCCATAAAGAATTTCAAATCTTGATTCATCTGACCACAAAACATTTTTCCATGTTGCCTCATTTCATTATATCCCATTCTTGACAGCCAATTATAGTAATATGTTTTTTTTTCCTCCGCGCCTTCCTAGATCTATAACTTTTTCTTATATTTCTATCTGCATAGACATATGAAAGCTTTTATTTTGTGGGACAAGATGTACCTTCTAATTGTGTCATCGAACGTACCACTGAATATACTGGGAAACTGAAATAAAATTCTAAGTGGCTTGAAATTTCCTACTGTTAGCAGTGGATGTACACAGTAAATTTTTTTTGGAAGGCAAAAAATCTATAAAATGTAACTTTTATTAAATTATCATTAAAAATGTGAATTTCTTTTACATATGCATGCAACCAGAGCTGTAAAGCAGAAATTTAAATGGGGGAAAATATTATGCCCTTACATGTGTGTTTTGTTCCGACATGTTTCCATACCTTACTGTGCTTCCTCAGGGGACTTCATTACTAGGTAGTTTAGTATACATCTTAGAGCATTCATTTAGACCATAGAGGATAGAACAAGGAAATGGAGTAAGAGAAGGCACAGACAGAAGAGCAACATGCTAATGAGAGCATAGAGAAAGGTATATTGTGGACGAATCTCAACTAAGAGATTTACACTCTCACCATCACAAAAACAGGGAACAGAAATAGAAGCTAGACCTTAAGGAAATTATAAATTCACAAAAAAAAAAACTATATAATATATACGGGAAAATATTAGTGTATGACCTAGGTTATAGGAACCTACATGTGACTTCATATGTTAAGAAAAGGATTCAAAGTATTACAGGAAACTATTAAAGTTCAATTGTTCATTTAGGCCTTCTGGATACATTGTGTGCAAAGTATAAATCCAGAAGGTCCCCCATAAATTTTCCTTTTCTGGGCATATCAGATCAATGCCTATGAAGCTCAGATGTTTGCTTTCACCATTGTGATGGACCCAGATGTGTCTTACCACTGATGTGTCTTTTTTGTTTTGAATATTGCCTAGATGTTCTCCAATCCGTCTGTGAAATTCCTGGCATGTCTTTCCAACATATTCTTGTCCACAGCTGCATCTGATACAGTACACAATCCCCACTGATTTACAGTTTATAAACTGTCTGATGGTATATGAAAGGTGGATGTTAGCGGCAATTAGCAGCTGACACCAGCTTTCTATTTAACGCAATCCCACTATAAAACACCTTAACGACAACACGGATGTTTGGGTAGATCCTGTGTCAGTAAGGGGTTCAATAAACAAAGAAGTCAGCAGAATCTTTATATTGTGTTCTTATATGGCTTCTATATGACCGAATCATGCCTGTTTTTATGCAGTGCTGCCTGGCGGCCGATAGATCATGATCATCCAATATTGACCACGGGCTTTGTCTCTTCTGCACGTGAATTTCTCCAGATTCTCTAAATTGTTTGATGATATTGTGTACTGTAGATGATGGGATATTTAAAATATTTACAATTTTATGTTGAGGAACATTTTTCTCCAAATGTTTCAGAATTTTTTCTCTCAGTTTTTACAGATTGGTAAATATGCTCTTTTCTATACAGTCTTGCAATTTTATTGAAAATTGATCCTCCAGCCTTTTGTTAACCCTGTTCCAACTTTTTTGAGATGTGTTGCTGTCATCAATTTGTAAATAAGTTAATACTTTTAAATAGGATGGAAAGATGTCTAACTTTCAACTTCTGATATGTGTTCTATATTCTGATGTGAATAAAATAAACCTGTAAGTACATCCTTGTTTTTTTCCAACATTCCAACTTTTTCAGAATTAAAGCTGTATATAAATTTGTAGTTAGTGGGATGAACTAATACCAAACTTGTAGCACATGCGCATGGCTGTATGTCAGATAAAGAATACGCAAAATATCACAGTTAGGCTATGTCCACACTGCACAGGCATAGGAGCGTCTCGTTGGTGCTTTTAGTTTTTAGGTTCCTGTGGCCCCATAGAAGGCAATGGAAAAGACGAGCTGTTGTCTACACAGCTCATCTTTTCTCTGCAGTGTAGACATAGCCTTATACATACAATTTTTGGATTCCATTTATAAATTTATAGTATTGTAGTTTTGACTTTAAAGACATCAGTTGTATAATTATGTATAGTTTTTTTATTGAACTTTTTGACATAAAGCATTTTTTAATAAGGAAAATGTTTTTGTATGTTTTCTTGTTTTTCATACATTTTTGAACCCTTTAAAGCAATGTTTCTCAACTCCAGTCCTCAAGACCCACCAACAGGTCAAGTTTTCAGGGGTTTCCCAGTTTGCAAAAGGTGATATCATTATTGTCAGTGCATTCTGTGGGAGATCCTGACACAGGTGATATAATTATGGTCAGTGCATTCTTTGGGAGATCCTAAAAACATGACCTGTTGGTGGGTCTTGAGGACTGGAGTTGAGAAACACTGCTTTAAAGGAAAGTTATTTTTTTGATGATGGGCAATTCAAGCTTGCAATCTACAGCATTGTCTTGTGCTTAAATGTACATGTGTGTGTATTTGTACTGTGTTTGTTTCTTGCTGCTTCCAGTCAACGCTATGCCAGTAAAAGGTTTAGGATGCAGGTGCATATAGTCTACAATAAAGCTTTTTAGCCAACGTAGAAAAGGCTTAGCAGACTGTTTGCAGGGCTGGCTAATCTGCCAATTAGAGAGATGAATAAGCAGACTAATCAGTGAATTTGGCTCATTATTTAAATCTTCATATTCTATTTCCCCCTCCCTGTTTTGACTCAGTTTTTCAAGGTTCAAATTTTTGTTTTTGTTTTGGCTTTGTCATATTTTCTGAAAACCGGGATCTGTTCCTTTGGGTTGGGGTTTGCTCACCTGATGCTTTTACGTTTTCGCAGCTATTTCAGACGTAACCTGCTAAAACATTGGTGTATTTTAGAACATTAGTATCCTATATCTTTAAAAATGTAATATATTATAATGTTATGTAACAATTTCTTGAATGTTATGATATTTTTTAATATCTGTATAAATGATTTTTTGTAAAAGAGATGATAGCTAACACCTCCCAAGGGGTTCTGTAAATTAGTTATCTTGGATAGTTATTTCTTCATCTATTCAAAATGTAATAATAAGCAATAATGGTGCATTATAGCAACCAGATTTTTAGAGTAAAATAGTCCCCACAACTCAAAATTGAAACCCATATTTTTAATTAACATTATATTAATGTTAACATTCTATTTGAATAACATTAAATTAACAGAAAAACTAGTACATTCATGTTTCTGTTTTTTGGAAACCGACTTTTAAAACAACACAATTTTGAAACTAATTAGAAGCATTTTTATATTTCTTTTATTTGCATTTCTATGAAATAAAATGTTAGATATTTGCCTATATTTCTAAAATGAAATACTTAAATTTAAGATTCATAAATCTCTCACAAATCTACCTGCTAGATGTCACGTTCCAAGGGAAAAGAATGGCAGGTATGCGGATACTTTGGGCCCCTATGAGCATAGATGGTGTAACTTGTAGAGGTAGCCGAAGTGCAGGAAAGGATAACGGGTGCTGGTACGGATAATATGACACAGCAGATGTAGCCGTAGTCAGGTAACTCAGTTGCAGAACAGTAGTGGACTTGGTACTGTGGCAGGTATACAGCAGTTAGCACACTGATAAGTTATACTGAGTACCGTGGAACACCACCAGAGCAGACAGGAGCCAGGACAGGCGAGTATAGCGCAGGGGCATCAGAGAACACCGCAGCAGTGGCCAAGACATGGCCATTTCTGCGTCTCAGCACAGGAGACGCGGAATGGGCCGTGACAGTACCCTCCACCCCCTAAGCTCTCCGCTCTGGGCAAATCTGGTACTCCGAAAAGAAGCTGGGGTAACTAGAGATGGGTGAATTTCTCAAAAACTCGATTCGGTGACTTCACCGATTTTTCCGACAAAATTTGTTTCGGTCCGAATTGTGTCGGGACGAATCACATTAAAAGACAGCTATTTTCAGGCTCCACAGAGCCTGCATGATGCTGTAGAACGTTGTGCCATGCTTAAATATGCAGAGGGAGCTTGGTTTGGTCTTCATCAATTGTTGTTTTTTTAGTATGACAGGGCATGTGACTGCCGCCGCTCTTAGAATCCGCTTCACTATAAAATTCCCTGGGGGACTTAAGAGGGGAAAACTGATCAAAAAACTAAAACGGGAAAGTAGCCCGATAAAAATCATGGGAGCGACAGCTTTAAAAAAACAAGCTGGAGGGTCAAGGGCAACATTTGTGACAGTGTGGAGGTGACGGCGGCAGCCACAGCAGCATGAGGTCAGAGAGTGGCACAATGACATTCTGGAGTGGCAAAAAAAACAGGAGTAGGCCACAGATTTGGGACAATGAAACAGTGTGTAGGTTTAAAGCAGCAGCCACAGCAGCAGCATGAGGGCAGACAGTGGCACAATGACAGAGTGTGTAGGTCACGGCAGCAGCCAGAGCAGCAGCATGATGTCAGACAGTGGCACAATGACACAGTGTGTAGGTCACGGCAGCAGCCACAGCAGCAGCATGAGGTCAGACAGTGGCACAATGACAGAGTGTGTAGGTCACAGCAGCAGCCACATTTAGCAGCATGAGGTAAAGGGGAGTGGCCAATGACATTCTGGAGGTTGCAAAAAAGTAATAGGCCACAGAGTGGCACAATGACAGAGAGTGGAGGTGATAGCAGCAGCAGCAGTGGCACAATGACATTCTGGAGGTGGCAAAAACAGGAATAGGCCACAGAGTGGCACAATGACACAGTGTGTAGTTCACAGCAGCAGCCACAGCAGCAGCATGAGTTCAGGCAGTGGCACAATGACATTCTGGAGGTGGCAAAACAGTAGTAGACTACAGAGTGGCACAATGACAGAGAGTGGAGGTGACGGAGCACCCGGGCTTTGAGGTCAGAGAGAGTGGCACAATGACAGAGAGGGAGGGCCATGGCAGCAGCCACAGCAGCAGCATGAGATCAGACAGTGGCACAATGACATTCTGGAGGTGGCAAAAACAGGAGTAGGCCACAGAGTGGCACAATGACAGAGTGCGGAGGTGACGGCAGGAGCGACAGCATGAGGTCAGAGAGTGGCACAATGACACAGTGTGGAAGTGACCATAGCAGCAAAAACAGCAGCATGAGGACAGAGAGTGGCACGAAAGATAGTGTGGAGGTGGGTGGAAATACCAGTCCCTGGTAAAGATGGTGGTAGGCAGATAGAGAAACTGTCAGCAAAAGGTGTGGCATCAGGCGGTGGCGGCTTCAGCATAGTGGCTGAGGCAGGTAGTTTGAACCCGATTCATTTCTCACATTTTGGGGGTGAGGCGTCTTGGTGATGTAGTCTGATGCCTAAGGCATTGGTGTTGTGGAAATCCTGGCCGATCCACGTCTGATTCATCTTGACAAAGGTCAGTCATTCCACATTTCCCGTGGCCCAAGCGGGTTCTCCTTGGGGTAAAACGATGGCCCCGCCGCACATGAAACACCCGGGCTCTGTGCCACAATACTGGCTTAGCGGACAGCTTCTCCACTGCAAACTCGGCAAGTTTGCGGCACACATCCCGTTTGGCTGCCCAGTAGTCCCGCGGATCTTTAACTGGGGTGGCAGAGTGCATCTGGACTGAGAGATGATGGCAAAGAGAAACAACTCCCTTCTGCAGAGGTGGTGTAACCTTGACTGGCTGCAATAGCACACGTGCCACTGGGCGCTGCTGCTGCTGCTGTTGATGCGGCGGCTGGATGGACCACCATATCTGAGCCACGTTTCTTTCCCATTTCCACCGGATGGTGACGCTGCATGTGTTGATGCACGGCCGTGGTGCCAACGTTAGCTCCCTGGCCACGCTTTACTTTCTGCCCACAGATTCTACATATACCCATATTCGGCTCCTCCTGTGTCTTAGCAAAGAACTGCCACACCGACCCAGTAGCTGATTTTACCAAACCCAACGCTCCGCACTGAGTGACTACCCACCAATGCCTCGCTGAGCCCTGTGCCGCTACTTTCTTGGACCTGCGAAGCGGGTTTTTTACCCCGTGGCCGCTTGGCTCCCAACCTCACACTGCTGCTATCCTGCTGACTCACGGCCACACGACCCACTTGCTGGCTGCGCTGCTGCCTGACGCGCAAGCTGACGCCCTCTTCTCCTGACGATGATGAAGCCCTTGCCTCACCCGGTTTCCAAGTGCGGTCGGCTACATCATCATCGATTTGTGTTTCATCATCACTGCTGTCCTCATCACAGGTCTTGGTATGCAGAGACTGACCCCTCACAACATAACCTCCCATGCCACTCTCCACATTTATACTTTGCCACCTACTGCAAGAAGGAAGGGATATTGGCCCCATTTCTTCACTGCCAAGTAACTGCTGACTGTCCTCATCCTCGCTGTATAGTGGCACTGAGCCCAGACCACATAGTAGATATCTGGCTGAGGGAAGCGGATGGGACAGAGGCGGGTTGAGGACAGGTGAGGGCCACTGACCCACTCCCGGGCCATGCCAACTAAGGGTTGTGTCTGACGTTCCCACCAACTCTTGGCTGGGGTTGTCAGATGTCATCTGGGAGGAAGTGGATGACCTAGTCAACCAATCCAGAACCCTTGAGTTGCCGAACAACACACGGCCGTGAGATGACAGCGGCAGTTGTGGCCTCACCGAATGACCCCTGCTGCGATGTCCCCTTGCTGTGCTGCGACCTGGGCCTGCTCCAGGAATGTTTGTGCCACTGCCACTCGCAGGTGAAGAGCCTGCCACCTCTCTGTCTGACATGTTTGTTCAAAAATGTACAGCCACTGTTTGATGAAGATATCTGTATATGATAAATACACACCTTGTATTTGACTCCAAATGAACCCAGTAACAAGCTTGGGTAACCCTTGGATATAAATTGCGCTCCACAAATGGGCAGGAAAAAATTTACTTGTATGTGTCATTTAAAAACACTGTGTATTTTACTGAATATAAAAGCACAAACAGGCTTAATTAACCTTCGGATATGAATTATGCTACAGCCAAAATTTATTTTTTGACAGTGAAAAAGAACGTTTCTTTTACTAAGTACAACTGCAGAAAAATACTTAGTTAACCCTTGGCTGTAAATTGCACAAAAGAAATATGCCACCAACAATTACCAGCTTTGTATCATGTTAAAACGGCGTGTATTTTACGGAACACAACAACAGAAAAAATTGTAATTAACCTTCGGATATGAATTATTCTACAGCCAAAATTTCTTATTTGGTGGTGAAAAAGAACGTTTCTTTTACTAAGTACAACTGCAGAAAAATACTTAGTTAACCCTTGGATGTAAATTGCGCAAAAGAAATATGCTTCCAACAATTACCAGCTTTGTATCGTGTTAAAACGGCGTGTATTTTACGGAACACAACAACAGAAAAATTTGTAATTAACCTTCAGATATGAATTATGCTACAGCCAAAATTAATTTTTTGGCAGTGAAAAGGAATGTTTCTTTTAGTAACTACAACAGCAGAACAACGCTTAATTAATCCCTGGATCTAAATTGAGCAAAATAAATGAGCAACCAAAAATTAAGTGGTATTTGGATTGAAAAAATGCTGTTTTTTTTAACTGAATACAACAGAAACAGGCTTAGATAACCCTTGGATATTCAATGTGCTCAAGAACTGATCAGACAGCATTAAAATGTATATGCAGCTGCATTGGACGCACACTGGACTTCAGTTCCAATACCCCACAAAATCAGAATTAGAACGTAAGAGAAGCAGTCTCTGAGACAAGCTGTGACACCCCCCAAAAATCGCTGTATAAAAATGAGTTCTTTAGTATGAGATATCATAAGCAGCAGCAGCGGCGGCAGCACCTTCCCTACACAGCACAGTGAGAAGAGTGTGAGGAGCAAGCATGGCGCCCGGACTTATATAGTGCGGTGACGTCACAGAATCCCGCCGGTCTCTAATTGGCTTCATCCTTGCAAATTTCATATAGGCTACGCCTTTCTTCCTCCCAGACTTCTTTGCCCCATGTAACGCCATGTGCTCTCAGCCATTTTATCAATCAAAAGCACGCTTCATTCCCGTGAATCACCCCAAACTTCGACTTCGTTCAGAATCGAAGTTTTCCTGAAATTCTAAACGAATTCCACTTCGTTAGAATCAATTCGCCCATCTCTAGGGGTAACCACCTCCTTGGTATCAGAAGAACTGTCTTCAGTGAAGATGTCAGACAAGTCCCTATTAACCTTTTGAACCTGTGAAGCAGAAAAAAACAGAAAGCATAGACAGAGGGGAGAGGTGAGCCGGATTCTGAGCTGACCTCAAAGTCCAGAAGCACTTCTCGCACTGGAGGCTCCTCCACCGGCAACACAGAACAAATGGGCAGAGAAATGGGTGGGCGGGACTTCTCCAGATGGACGAGTTTGAGGCAGCATGAGTAGCAATGCTTGCCCCATTGGACGACTTCACTCGTTTTCCAATCCAAGGACATGCCATGAAACTGGAGCAATTGAACTAGGCAGGACATAGAAGGACATCTTTTCGTGGTGTGAACTACCAACTTTCAGAGACACAGATTGGGTATGGAATTGGACAGACTCCTTCAAGATCTACCCATTGACAGGTGAGAAATGCAGGGGCTTCTCCAGACAGGAGATAGGCAGGCAGAACTTCTCCAGCAGAGATGGCTGGATGAAGTTCTCAGAAGATTCGGAGTTCAGCAGAGCAGGGACATCGAATGAAGCACCAGATGAATAACGGAGAGTGATCGGAGGAGCACAAGAACCATAATACAGGGTCACCTCACCAACAAAACCTTGGCACTTCGGTTTGAGGGGCACAGCTGGGCAGACCGGGCAGTTCTTCAGGTAGTGTCGGGCACTGCCACAATAAAGGCACAGGTTTAAGCTATATCGACGGGTGTGTTCCTCTGCGGAGAGATGCGTATAGTTGACCTCCATGGGCTCATCTTGTGAGAATGCAGATGCCTGGTGAGGTAGACTAGGAAACTCAGGAACAGGTATAAGGAGCGGAACTTGCGAGGCCGGGAGGAAAAAGACTGCTGGTGAAGCTGTAGCTCAATTTCAGCAAAGCAGATGTCAGTTCAGGTGACTAGAGCGATGTGGTCTTCCAGGGTGGTAGGTAGGTCACGACCAGCAAACTTGTCCTTGATGCGCAAAATGAGGCCCCCCAAAAGACAGCAACGAGGGCCTCATTGTTCCATGCAAGTACGGAGGCCAGGGTACGGAACTGGGTGGAATACTGGCTCACAGTGAAGTGATCTTGTCGGAACTGGAACAAAGATAATGCAGCAGAGGTATTACACCCAGGTTGCTCGTAGATCTTGCAGAAGGCGCACAGAAACTCTTGGAGATCCCCTGTCAGCGGATATACTCTCTCACACAGAGGTGAGGCCAATGCCAAGGCTTCACCTGAGAGCAGGCTAATGATGAATGCCCCCTTGGCACGATCAGAAGGAAACTGGTGAGCCAGGACCTCGAAGTGTCTGGTACACTGGCTGAGGAATCTGCAACACATATGGGGATCCCTGAAGTAACGGGCAGGTAGAGATAGGTGCAGGTTGGGACTAGTCAAGACAGCGGGAGGCAGAGCTACTGAAGGTAGAGGAGCAGGTATAGGCACCAGAGCAGACGCAACTTAATCCGGACAGGTGCTAATTGTCTGTAACTTCTGGAAGAGTTGCTTCAGGTGAATGCCATGACGGTTCACTATGGCTAAGATGTCTCGCAAAGTCACTCTGGTGGGATCCATTGTATGGTCAGTTCGTGCTGTCATAGAGTGGTGGGTATGTGGATTCCTGGACCCCTGCAAGTATAGATGGTGTAACTCGCAGAGGTAGCTGAAGTGCAGAACAGGATAACAGGTGCTGGTATGGATAACAGGACACAGCAGATGTAGCAGTATACAAGTAGCACAATCCCAGGAAAGTAACAGACTTGGTGCAGTGGCAGGTATACAGCAGCTAGCGCACAGATAATAGCAGCAATACAGCAGTCAGGGGTCAAGCTCTATGTATGTAGACAACAACGAACTGAACAGGAGCAAGGACAGGAAGTTCCTTTTATGCAAACAGGGTCACAGGTTAATTGGCAGATAATTGAATACTTGTGCACTCATGTGCATGCTAGAGGTTTCTCATGTGTGCACAGGCAGCTAGAGCGCCCTGGTGCGAGCTGGAGCAGGAACGCGGACCAGTAAAGTATACTGAACAGCAGGGAAAGCCGCCGGAGCAGAGACAGGAGCTGGGACAGGTGAGTATAGTGCAAGGGCTACTGCAAATTCTATATAAACAGAGGATTTAAACCAATATATCACTGCAAATTATAATCCCTGTTAAAACATAACTTTTACTAGACTATCTAAAATTATACAATCTAAACCCTTATAAATTACCACTACATACCTAGATGATACAGCATACTGTGTACTATCCGTCAGTGGAGTATTCGCCCCGAAAAAGGGCGGCTCTGCTTTTATGACAGACAATATTACTATATACGTGTATAAAAACCTTACATCCCAGCTATCCCGACGCGTTTCCCCCGTACAATTTTAGGGTTCATCAGGGGATTCAAAAACTCTTCTCGCTGTGGAATAAAAGTACGCTATATACAACGCATATACAACCTGTCTTCAACACATATTACCTCCTATTCAAAATTAAATAGGGAGACTGATACTTAGCTTAGATGCTGTCATGGTATAAGAATGATACTCCCCGCAGCTCCTTTGGTATCCCTCTTATCCTGGGTGCCCGCATACCAAAGGAGCTGCGGGGAGTATCATTCTTATACCTGACAGCATCTAAGCTAAGTATCAGTCTTTTTTTCATTTTCACAGCCTAATGTTTAAAAAAACTTGAGAAACACATATGGATTTCATTTCAAAAGCCAAATAGCACTTCCTCACATGTACGCTCTGCCATGTTCCTTACAAAATTTGTGGTGCTTTTCTTTCCAGGATTCCTTATAAAAACAAAATATTTTCAGCTAAAATTACAGATT
This sequence comes from Phyllomedusa bahiana, assembly GCA_025379985.1. Classification (NCBI taxonomy): domain Eukaryota; kingdom Metazoa; phylum Chordata; class Amphibia; order Anura; family Hylidae; genus Phyllomedusa; species Phyllomedusa bahiana. Next base: position 21,484 of record JAODAL010039145.1, read on the forward strand.
GTTGGAAAAAATTAATTTTTTTCATTTTCACAGCCTAATGTTAAAAAAAATTGTGAAACACCTATGGGGTCGATATACTCACTTCATCCCTGTATATATTCCTTAAGGGGTGTTTTCCTATATGGAGTCTTTTTATGGGTGTTTATTAAAATTGAATTGAAAATGACAGTAAGTTTTTCTTTTGGAATCACGCAAGTGAAATGTGCATCACATTTTCTGCACTGGATAATGCTAATCATGTTTTGACTGTATACTGTGATTCATTTTTGGTTTATGGTATTGTGTAACCTTATTATTTATATTTTTGTTCATTACTAAGCATTGACACTTTAGATTTCTGTATATATTATGATTCATTTTTAGTATTTATACTTTAGTTTATTATTAAAGGGAATGTGTCATCAAAAATGACTTATTGTTTAACTCACATTTTTATGTTAAACAAATTTTTTAGGAATTTTTGGTCCTGCAGTTTTCACTTTGGCCACTAGGCCTAATAATCGTCTGACACTTCCTGTTCTGTTTAGAGAGCTTTTCAGCAGTGTGCTCATTATCAGTAAAAGCAGGGTCAAACTGAAAGGAGACACCATTGTGTACAGATAACACAGAATCCACCAGTCACAAGAGGAGATGTCACAGCTCCCCCTCTCCTCTCTCTTCACAGTGAAAACTCTCCTATACAAGTCTATAGGACAGAATCTGTCTTAAGAATCCTATGTGCATGAAGCTGCTGTAAAGTATCTCTCTGACTACTGTTAAAGCAGAGCAAGCAAGAATGTCTTCCCCACAATCATATATAGATGCCCGAATAGAGAAATCTACAATCAGGAAATAAAAACGACTGAGAGGAAAAGAATATGGATCAGGGGCTTGACTTAATAAGCAAAAAAAAAAAAAAAAAAAAATTGGCGACAAATTCCCTTTAACCACTGGCACTTTAGATTTTTGCATATCCATTGTATATGTATCACTGAGTTATGTATTTAATTGACTATATTGTTGGTTATTGACACTGGTTAGGCTCCTCCCCCCGCAAACATCATTTCTTTCTCCCTTTCTAGTATTCTACTTACATTATATTTCTTTTTTTTTGGTACTTTTGATCTTTGTATTTGATTGATTTTTTTTGCCAACACATTGGCTTTAATTTTATATTGATTACCTTGATCATGATTTAGTGCCTACTGTTTCTGGTTTTATTTGTCCATAATATTTTTGACTTTTTAATATACTTTTAATATGTATTATGCTAATATAAATGTAATATATATATTTTTTTCTATGATTCAGTTTGATTTTTTTTTTGTTCTTGCATCCAAGCGCTTTATACAAAATTTCTAAGCTCACTAATGACTTAAAAAAATAAAAAGACATTTAAGAAATTATGCCATCCTACAGTAGAGATATCGTAGGTGCTGGCAATAAACTATTTTGAGTGGATAACTATCTGCCTTTCACGCAGAATTTTTTTAAATTTGAAAATAGCTAATTTTCCAAATTTTCTTAATATTTTGATATTTTTAACAAATAAACATGGATTGTATGAACCAACATTTCTTACTAACTTAAAGCACAATGTGTCATGAGAAAATGGCCTCTAAATCACATGGATAGTTAAAAGTGTCACATGTCAGATTTCAAAAATGGGGCTCTGTCAGGAAGGTCAAAAGTGGCTGCGGCAGTAAGGGGTTAATTGTTAACTATTTTGTGTGGTGTTATTATCGTCTGGGAGGGAGGGAGGAAAAGGTCTTACCCTAATCTAGACCTATAGTTTGGTAGGTCTACCTAATAAAAAGGCGATCACACCCTATTTTGTCTTTCAACATGTTTCATTACAGGGTGTAAATGTAATTCATTCTGATTCATCCTCATAATTTTTGAGAGATTCTCAATAACAATGTACACTCTAATGTGAGATCTCTTGGCACATTTAGGTTGGAATAGTGTAATATAGTAAAAGACACTCCAGTTCTTAGGGGCTTGTTCACAGCACAATGACCAAACTAAACTGGACCCAGAAAGCTAGCAACTCTGGCCTTAATGTTAACTGGGTGAAAAAAATCAGAGGTGCAGCTAATTGCTTGAGCAAGATGAAAAACTGCACACCAACTTAACACCTATTCACACCAGCATGCAGAAAAGCCGCAGTATAATGCATGGGGAGATTGCACAGTTCCAAAATTACCAATAAAACAACCACTCATATAACCTCCGTGCATGAGGGGGGTGGTTGCTGGTACTACAATTGCATATAATAAGGCGATACAAAAGGGTGCCATAAATATAGATACATGTTGTACACCATGCTGGCTTACAACCTATTAGTGACACCCATACTATTAGACTAGATGGGCTGCCCAGCATTTGCTAAGTGTCTAGCTTTCTGGGTCCAGTTTAGCTCGGCCATTGTGCTGTGAACAAGCCCCTAACAACTGGAGTGTTTTTTGAGTAAGTAATGTCCCATTTCTTGTATATTTTTCTGTAAATTGTTAGTGTAAGGACTCACAAGACATGAGGAGCCATGACGAGGCTTGTGAGCTTGTGTATTGGGGCCCCATTACCAACTAATACCTCATATTTAATATTTTTTCAATATGTCATTTTTTATCTGCCCAACAGTGCTGGGGAGCAGAGTGTGCCTGTGTTTTGTGTTGGACACTTAGAAAATGCTGGGCAGCCCGCCTAGTCTAATAGTATGAGTGTCACTAATAGATTGTAACCCAGCATGGTGTACCACACGTATCTATATTTATGGTACCCTTTTGTATCACCTTATTATATGCAATTGTAGTACCACACCCCTCATGCACTAAGGTTGTGTGAGTGATTGTTTTATTGTTAACTTTGCATCTGTGCAATCTCCCCATGCATTATACTGCGGCTTTTCTGCATGCTGGTGTGAATAGGTGTTAAGTTGGTGTGCAGTTTTTTATCTTGCTCAAGCAATTAGCTGCACCTGTGATTTTTTTTCCCAGTTAGCATAAAGGCCAAAGTTGCTAGCTTTCTGGGTCCAGTTTAGTTCGGCCATTGTGCTGTGAACAAGCCCCTAAGAACTGTAGTGTTTTTTGAGTAAGTAATGTCCCATTTTTTGTATGTTTTTAATAGTGTAATATAGCTCACAAATTACGTGATGGTATTGAAAAAGATCACAACACATTATCAGGGACATCAGGTAACATAGTGTGACTTGTATATCACACTACAGTTCCAAATAAGTACATATTTATATGTACCAAATGTTCCTGAAGATATAATAATTAACAAAACAAGGTATATTGTTGAGTATGGGGTATATGCCAAACATTGAGTATGTGGTATATCGTACACTTATATATGGAAGTACACAATAACAATGTCTTATATATATACAAAAGCAAAAATATATAGTTACACGCACTGTGAAACAAACATTGTATACCTATATATAAATATCAATGACTAGAAATAGTAGTATACCAGTGTATACAGTAAATAGCAGTGACTACCTGGATAGAGCCCTGTTCCAAAATAATTTAATTTACTACCGCCTCATAAATAATATCAACAATAACTCTGGTTAACCCTTTAACCCACCATGACATTTCAGTACGTCATGGTGCAGTGACTTTTAATGGACCATGGCGTCCAGGAATGTCATGGAAATTGTGTGGGCGCAGGAGATATGCCCGCATGATCGCTGCGGGAGCCCGGTGGTAATTGACAGCCAGGCTCCTGCACTTGCCATTGGGAGCAGAGATATACTGATCGCAGCATATAAGGAGTATGACAGAGGCATAAAGCTCACTCTGTCCTCCATCGGAACCCCAGCAACGAAATTGCGGGGTCCCAGTGGTTCCCTTTCGCAATGGGGCGTTTTGGGGTATAATAAATTGCAGATATCTACTGAGTGTATTATCTCAACCGAGTTATACCAGTGATCCAATGATCGCTGAGTATAGTACCAGAGTGGGAAAAAAACAAAATAAAAATACAGTAAAACATTCACACTGCCCTTTACCCATTACAATAACAATCACCCAAAAAAGAAATACAAAATACAAAAGAAAGTGCACATGTTTGGTATCACCACATGCGTAAATACTAGAGATGGGCGAATTTTTTTAAACGAAGTGGAATTGTTTAAATTTTTCGGAAAAACTTCGTTTCGAAACGAAGTCGAATTTGGGGGTTATCCGCTAAATTTGAAGCGTGTTTTTTTTTGAAAAATTTTGGCGGGGCACATGGCGTTACAGGGGGAAAGAATTGGGGGGAAAAAGGGGCATAGCCAAATGACTGTCAAGATAAGCCAAATCAGAGACCGGCGGGATTCTGTGACGTCACCGATATTTAAGTCCGGGGCGACCTGGACTCTTACCCTCCATGTACGAGTAGGGAAGGGGGCCCCCCGGGGTGCTTAGTATTCTTACAAAGAATCATTTTTATAAGCATTTTTGTGGGGTGTCTCAGTTGTCTCTACTGCTTCTTTATTTTTCTAATTTGTTTTTTGGGGGTATTGAAAATGAAGCCCAATAGCTCATATACATTTTAATGCATCCCCCTCACGCACATTGAATATCCAACGGTTATCTAAGCTGTTCCTGTTTATTTTTTTAAGAGACAGCTTTTACAATCCAAAATACCCCTTCAATTTTTTGGGCTCTTTTCTTTTGCGCAATTTTCTCCAGGGGTTTAATTTTAAGGTTGTTCTGCTGTTGTGGCAATAAAAAAACGTTCTTTTTTCCCCCCAAAAAAAGACTTTTACCCTGTGCATAATTCATAACCGAAGGGTTTAAATTTAAAAAAAAAAAATTTGTTGTTGTTACCGTAAAAAACACCCATTTTAAACGCTACAAAGCGGGGAATTTTTTGGTTGCTCAATTCTTTTGCCAATTTACATCCCGGGGTTAATTAAGCGTTGTTTGCCATTTGTGGTCCCTAACAAAAACTTTTTTTCACTGTAAAAAGAAATTTACCCGTAGATAAATTATAAAGAAGGTTTAATTTAATTTAAAAATTTTTTGGTTGTTACCGTAAAATAACGCCTTTTTAACTGCTACAAAGTGTAATTTTGGTTGCTAATTATTTTGCCAATTTAACCCGGGTTTAATTAAGCGTTGTTCGCTGTTTTGGTCACTAAAAGAAATTCTTTTTCGCCACCAAAAAAATAAATTTTGGCCTGTAGCTAATTATTTTTCCGAAAATTAATTTAATTGTTTGTGTTTATATTCAGTAAAATGCACAGTGTTTTTAAACGGCAAATAAAGTCAAAATTTTTCCTGGCCATTTTTGGAGGAATTTTATCAAAGGGTTACCCAAAATTTTTACGGGTTCAATTTGGATCAAAATACAGGTGTATATTTTTCATATCAGATTCTTCATCAAAAGTGTCTGTAATTTTGGCAAAAGTTTTAGCCCTGCGAGTGGGGAGTGCCCCAAAATTCCTGGGGCAGGCCCAGGTCGCAGCAAAACCAAAGGGACGTCAAGCAGGGGTCATTTGGTGAGGCCACAACTGCCGCTTTAATCTAGGCGGCCGTGTGGGTGTTCAGCAACCCAAGGGTTCTTCATTGGTTGACTAGGTCATCAATTCCTCCCAGATGACATTGACAACCCCACCCAAGAGTCGGTGGGAACGTCAGACACAACCCTTAGTTGGCATGGCGAGGAGTGGGTCAGCGGCCCTCACCTGTCCTCAACCCGCCTCTGTCCCATCCGGTTCCCTCAGCCAGAGATCTACTATGTGATCTGGCTCAGCCCACTTTTATAGCGAGGATGAAAAATTTTGGGAGGAGGGCAGTCAGCGCTACTTGGCAGCGAAGAAATGGGGCCAATATCCCTTCCTTCTTGCAGTAGACGGCAAAGTATAGATGTGGAGAGTGGCATGGGAGGTTATGTTGTGAGGGGTCAGCCTCTGCATACCAAGACTGGTGATGAGGACAGCAGTGACGATGAAACACAAATCGATGCTGATGTAGCCAACCACACTTGGGAGCCGGGTGAAGCAAGGGCTTCATCATCGTTAGGAGAAGAGGATGTCAGCTTGCGCGTCAGGCAGCGGCGCAGCCAGCAGGTGGGTTGTGTGGCCGTGAGTCAGCAGGGGAGCAGCAGTGGGCGGTCGGGGGCCAAGCGGCCCCGGGGGAGAACACCCGCTTCGCAGGTCCGCGACAGTAGCGGCACAGGGGCGCAGCGAGGCCGCGGCGGCCGTAGGCACTCAGTGCGGAGCGTTGGCTGTAAAATCAGCTACTCGGCTGTGTGGCAGTTCTTTTCTAAGACACTGGAGGAGCCGAATATGGGTATATGTAGAATCTGTGGGCAGAAAGTGAAGCGTGGCCAGAGAGCTAACGTTGGTAGCAGGGCCCTGCGTCAACACATGCAGCGTCACCATCCAGTGGCATGGGAGAAACGTGGCTCAGATGTGGTGGTCCATCCTGCCGCCGCAGCAACAGCAGCAGCAGCGCGCATGCCATTGGCACGCCTGCCCTGGCAGCCAGAAGGGAGCTGTTTCTCTTTGGCATCATCTCCCGGTCCAGATGCTCCTGCCCCTCGCTACTCATGGCACCAGCAGTCGTTCAGCAAGGCGATTACAAAGAGACAACAGTATGCGTCCAACCATCCTAAGGTGCAGCGCTTACCGTTGCTCCTGTCCAAGTTGTTGGTACTGCAGTCCCTCCCTTTCCAAATGGTGGACTCTGCACGTTCAGAGAACTAATGGCTTGTGGGCCGTGCGAGATGGAGAGTTCCAAGCCGTTAATTTCTTTTCCAAAAGGCCAGTATCAGCACTCATAAATATGTAGAACAGAAGGTGGGCCAGTCCTTGAGTTATCGGTTTGTTCCAAGGTGGCATGGCAGCCCGCCCCACCCGCGACATCTGGGCGCTGTAACTACGGTCAGGGCCCGTACATGTCCTTTACGGCACCACGCGCGCGCGTCGATTCTGCTCCCGCCTCCTCATCTTGCACACCACACCACACATGGACAGTAGCCCGCCTTTCTCTCTAGTAACGCGAGAGAGAGTAAATATATGGATGAGTAGACCTGCGCAGCGGCTCAAGGGGGTTTTGCATCCTCTCCTTCCACCCACCATCATCTCAGCCGCCACAAGTACTTCTCCTCATACCCACATGATGTAGGGCACAGCGGTGTCACCCAGTTATACACCTGGCTTGCCTCGGCGAGCGAAGTCACACAGGGGAGGAATGCTCCGTGACGGGCAGCAAGAAATCGATGTGATGGCTTGTCTCCGCGCGCCAACTGCAAATGGAACCATGGTGAGGGGACAATGGGAGTAACATGGTGTCCGTGATGCACCGAGGGACGCAGATGGTCCATGCGCCCCTGCCATGGCGCTGTGTTCAATCTGGCTGTTTGAAACGGTTCTGAAGTCTTCCACACGATCTTCAGAGGATTCTGAAAGAAGGCAGGAAAATTGTCGCCATGCACTTCAGTCCATTCCTACAAAGCAGGAACACCTCCTCAAGTTGCAGCGGCAGACCGGCCTCAACTACACACTCTGAAATGCGATGTTTCCACCGTTTGAATTCAGCCTGCCATGTGGCTGGACCCGGACTGTATGTACAGAAAGGCGTATATTAACGATTTTTGAATGATCCAGGCGTGTGTGTGTGTACTCCCCGGGATCCTGTGTAACTTTGAGTCAGTCAGTGGCAGCTCGATGCGTGAACACTGCAGTTTGTTGAGGCCATTCGAGCGAGGCAGTATTTAGTCAGTCGACAGATTACGGGTACTGCAATAAGTCATTCCACTGCTCATGTCCTGGAACAGATGCTTGAAAATTTCTGTTTCTGGGCAGGGGATGGGACGTGGCGACTAATCTCGTGGCACATGAGTCGGTGGGACTGAAATGGGGAGGAGGAGGACATTGAGCAGAAGCATTATCTGGTGAATGAGTGATTTTCTTACCCAGGTGACAGAGAGAGGAGGAGCAGGAAGCAGCTGGAGGAGGGGATGGAGATGAGGAAGACGAGGCAGATGACCCGGCAAGCCGGTAGGCAGGAATCGGGAATGGCAGGGAGCCCTCGGAGTCACATGTGCAGATGGCGCAGGCCATGCTGATTTCTCGCGCGGCTAGTGACGCCGAATGTAGTCACCATCTGCTGAGGGATGACGTCCACCCTATTGGACCCTCGCTACCGGCTCCAAAATGGGAGCCTTTTTCCAGCTCGTGAGCGGAGGAGGACAATCAAATACTATAGGGGAAATCATCTGTAGTCAGTTTGCTTGCTGCTATGTGCGGCGCGATCTCTCCCTCCCAGACAGGTCTGACGGGGGGTTCTTTCAGCGCTCAGGAGTACTACTGCCGGCGGCTTGCTGGGGGGAGAAGCGTGGGGGGTAGGAGCAGTACCAAGCTCATCGCAGCAGCAACCGACAGTCTGGAAGTTACTGAACGAGCAGCTTCCTCCGACCTAACCCGCCTAGTGAGGAGGTTAGTCGCAGCGCAGCAGGCAGGAAACAGAACCCTGAACCTGGCCTACTTGGACAGCCTCTCTGCCACCCCAGTTAGAAGATCCGCTGGGATAGCTGGGCCAGCTAAAAGGATGTGTGGCTGCAACTTGCCGAGTTTGCAGTGGGGAGAAAGCTGTGCCTGCCCGGCAGTAGTGTGGCATCAGAGACGGGTGTTCAGTGCGGCGCGGGGCCATCGCTCCCACAAGGAGAAACCCGCTTGGTCCATGGGAAATGTGGAAACGGATGACCTTTGTCAAGATGAATCAGGAGTGGATCGGCCAGGTATTTCCACACACAATGCCTTAGGCATCCAGACTACCTCAGGACATGAAGCCTCACCCAAACTGTGAGAAATGGTCTGGGTTCGCAAACTACCTGGCCTCTCTGCCATATTTGATGCGCCAAACCGCCTGATGCCCACAATTGCTGACTGTTTCTCCATCTGCACCAACCATCTTACAGGGACTGGTATTGCCACCCACCTCCCACACTCTGTCATTGTGCAAACTCTATGACCTCATGCTGCAGCTGTGGCTGCTGCCGTGCCTCCACACTGTGTCATTGTGCCACTCTGTGGCCTATCTCCTGTTTTTGCAACCTCCAGAATTCATTGTGGCCACTGCCTGATCTATGCTGCTGCTGTGGCTGCTGCTAGTGCCCTCCACACTCGTGTTCATTGTGCCACTGTATGACCTTATGCTGCTGCTGTGGCCTGCTGGCCCCTGCTCTCCACAACTCTTTCATTGTGCCACTGTCTGGACCTTCATGCCGCTCAGTTTCCCTTCCACTGTGTCTATTGTGCCACTTGTGGCCACTCCTGTTTTGCCACCTCCAGAATGTCATTGTGCCACTGCTGATCCTCATGCTGCTGCTGCTTGTGCTGCTGCAGTGCCATCACACTCTCTCATTGTGCCACTGCTCTGACTCATGCTGCTTTCTGTGGCTGCTCACTTGGCCCTCCACACTCTGTCCAGTGTGCAACTCTCATGACCTCATGCTGCTGCTGTGGATGCTGCCATGCCCCTCTACACTGTTGTCATTGTGGCCACTCTGTGGCATACTCCTGTTTTGCCAGACCATCCAGAATGTCATTGTGCCATTGCCCGTGACCTCATGCTGCTGCTGTGCTGCTGCTGTGGCTGCTGCTGCGGGCCCTTCACACTCTCGTCATTGTGGCCCATCTCTGACCTCATGCTGCTGCTGCCGTGACCTCCACTCTTCTGTCATTAGCCTACTTGTGCTACTCCTGTTTTGCACCTCCAGATTGTCATTGTGCCACTGGCTGACCTTCCATCGCAGCTCCTGTGGCTGCTTGCTATGGACCTCCACACTTTTCTGTCATTGTGCCACTTCTGTGGCCTATCATGTTTTGTCCACTCCAGAATGTCATTGTGCCACTGACTGACCTCATGCTGCTGCTGTGATTGTTGCCGTGCCCGCCACACTCTGACATTGTGCCCTTCTCTGACCTCATGCTGCTGCTGCCGTGACCTCCACCTCTCTGTCAATTGTTTTTGCCAACTCTATGGCCCTACTACTGTTTTGCCACCCTTCCTCATGAATGTCATTGTGACCACTGCCTGACCTCATGCTGCTGCTGTGGTACTGCCGTGCACTCCACAATGTTGTCATGTGCACTTCTGTGGGCTTATTCCTGTTTTTGCCACCTCCTGAATGTCTTTGTGCCACTGCCTGACATCATGATCTGCTGCTGTTGCTGCTGTCAGTGCCCTCCACACTCTTTGTTTGTGCCACTGTCTGACCTCATTGCTGCTGCTGTGGCTTGCGTCCGTGCTCTCCGACCACTGTGTCATTGTGCACACTGTGGCCTATTACTGTATTGCCACCTCCAGAATGTCATATGTGTCACGTGTCTGAACCTCATGCTGCTGCTCGTGGCTGCTGCCATGCCCTCTAACACTGGGTCATATGTGCCACTCTCTGACCTCATGCTGCTGTAGCTGCTCGCTGTCCCCACCTCCACAATCTGTCACTGAAGTTGTCACTGAGCCCTCAGCGCTTGTTTTTTTCCAGCTGTCGCTGCCTATTGACTGTATCGTCAGGCTACCTTTCCCGTTCAGTTTTTTTTGGTCCCGTTTTGCCCCACTTAAGTGCCCAGGGAATTTTTAGTTGAAGCGATTCTAAGAGCACGGCGGCCAGTCACTGCGTGGTGTCATACTAAACAACCAACATTGTTTAAGACCCAAACCAAGCTCCTCTGCAATGTTTAAGCATTGGCACAACGTTTACAGCACCCTGCAGGCCTCTGTGCAGCTGGAATAGCTGTTTTTTTAATGTGATTTGTCCGCCGAACCAATTCGGACCTCGAAACAAAATTTTGTCGGAATAATTCGGCGAAGTCACCAAATCGAACTTTTGAGAAATTCGCCCATATCTAGTAGTGACCTATCCTATAAATCAGTCATGTTACTTTACCTACATGGTGAACGCTTTAAAAAAAAAATAAATAATGCCACCACTTTTGCTCATCCCGTTGCACATAAAATGGGATAATGAAAGATCAAAAAGTCATATACATGCCAAAGTGGTACAAATGAAAACATCACTTTGTCCCGCAAATAATAATATCTTACACAACACTGTATGTAGAAAAATAAAAAGTTATAGCTATCAGAATAGAGCGATATAGAAATATTATTTTACACAATTTTTTTTTAAACTGCTACAACATAAAAAATATAAATTGGGTATATGAACACAAACGTATTTTGTAGTTCTTCCCCCTGCCTTCCAAAAACAGATTCAAAGGCAATCAAAAAGTCATAATGGCATCAATTAAGATGTCAACTCATCCTGCAAATAGCAAGATGAAAATCAGTGCCATACACAGAAAAAATAAAAGTTATGGCTGTCAGACTATGACAACATAAGAAACACAATTTTTACAAACCCATTTCTATTATGTAAAAGTCGCAAAACAGAAAAAAACTATATAAAATTTAAATCATTGCAATTGTATCGATCAGCATAGTAAAGTTATCGTGTCATTTATACCACATGGTGAATACTGTAAAAATGCAGCCCAAAAAACAATGGTGGAGCTGCAGATTTTTATTTTGTTTTTTATTTTCATGCCGCTAATCTAAAAAAAAAAAAAAACTGTGGAGCTCCTCTGCGCCAGAATTACACAATACACCCCTAGATGAGGTCCCTGAGGGGTGTTGAATTCAAAATGATGTGACTTCTGGAAGGTTTCGCCTGTCCTGGTACTTTAGCGGCTTTGCAAATATGACATAGCACCCAACAAAATCTGTGTTCCAAAGCCAAATAGCGCTCCCTCTCTTGTACACCTCCTGCCATGCACCAAAACAGCAGTTTACACCCACATATAGGGTATTGCAGAACTTGGAAGAAGTAGTGTAATACATTTTGGGGTGCTTTTTTCCAGAATTCCTTGCAAAAATGAAACATTTTCAGCTGAATCTGCAGATTGTTGGAAAAAAATAAAATTTGTTGTTTTCACAGCGTAATGTTAAAAAATAAAAAAATGCTACCACCTGTGGGGTTGATATACTCACTACAACCACTTAGGACACACTTTCGTGGTAAATAGGGTATAGTTTTCCAAGTTAGGTCTTTTTAGGGAAGTTTAAGTTTTAGCACCTTAGGGTGCCCGCAAACCTGGAATGGTGCCTAAAATTTATTTCAATGTAAATGAGACCCCGGAATCTATTGGTGTCCTCCTACTATGAGAGGCTTGTTGATTGAGTGAAATTATGTGCACAATGGGCCCACATTATTGGATATCTCTAAAAATGTCAGAAACTGAGGAATCAATATTGATTTGCATTACCCTGTTATCATCTACCATGTTCCAGTGAATAATGGATAAATAATGAAAATCTGCAGGAAAAGTGTTATTTTGAAATTTCACCCTTTCTTTGCTTTAATTTCCGTTTAACAACTAAAGGGTTAACAAACTTTAGTGTTGTTTAGTGCTGTTTTGTTTTCAATACAGTTTAGTAGATGGAGTCATTTATGGGGGTGTCTAACATAAAGACCCCTCAAAGCCACATCAGGTGGTCTTTAAAAAAATCAGTGTTAAAATATTCTTGAAACTGTTAAAATTTGCTGCAAAATTTAATAGCCCCATAATGTCCTAAAAAAAATATGAGAAATTTTATAAACTATTGAAATGGCTAGTAGATATGAGCGATTGCGTTTGGCTATCGAATTCGAGCGAAAGTACGATAGTAGGCCCGCAAACGAAAAGGTGTTTTTACGATAGTGAGCATCTATTATGATCGATTACCATTAAAGTTTCTATGAGAGCAACAGACCCCCTTCATTAATTGACAACCCAAACAAGGATGGAGCAGCTGAAATTAACATCCACAACAGTTCTCAAATTATACACTACAATCCTAGGCAACCACACTTAGGTTATAAAATGTCACAGAAAAAAAGTCACAGACCATTCACTATCCCGTCTAGTACTCACAGCAATGACCTTAAACCTGCATCCCCCACAAATTAAAAGTCCAGAAGGCGGTATGATTGACCAACATGTTACTTGAACTGGACATTGAAAATCCCTGCCTGGAATGCACATGAGCCCCAAACCACATGACCCCCAGATTTAAAAAGTGCCGCAAAAAAGGAGTCTTTTTCACCACCATTTTAGTTGAAACATGACACTAACTAATCTTCCTGTAGCCCGCAGAATAAACATTAAACCTGTCAGACCCACCAAGTTTAAAATTTGCCAGAAAGGAAAGGAGTCTTTCATCCACCATTATTAGTTGTAACTGGACAATACTGTCCCTGTCCTGGGCACAGTATACCATTAAACCCTGTCTGACCCCCAGATTACAAAGATGCCGTAAACAGGAGTGCTTTCACCCACCATTTTAGTTGAACGACATTGACTAGAACTGTCCTGAGGCACAGCATGACCCAGGGCCCGGAAGTGATAACAGTGGGTGCGGTGAGAGCCCAGGCTGGCGTCCTCATCTATTAACACTCAGTATAAAAGCCCTGATGTGACGCAGCAACAAAAACTGTCGTGCTGCTGAATCATAGTTGCGGAAAGCGGAAGTGTCTGGAGAACTCGCACCTTCTCAGTACAAACCGTCAAGACCTGGTAGCGCTTGCCCCTCCGTATGAGTGCGGACTAAAATAGCTTCACTTGGAAATACTGGTGGTTAACGCCCAGTTACAACACCCAGGTGCCCTTTTTGCTTGGCATTCCTTTCGCTCACATTTTTACTCAACGTGCTGGTGAAATTGTCTGTACTTTGTTCTCTGTCCCGTGCTCCATACTCCCATGTCCTCAGAATAACCTTACATCTGTCAAGTTTTCCTGTACCTCCCTTGTTCAAATTCAGTAATTATTTACCAGCTATTTTGTACATGCAGTTTTTTTTAAGTAGTTTAATTCTAGAAAACACATTTTTAAAATAGGATGGAATCCCACCATGTCGTTGTTTCTCACTTTTTTCATTATATTAAATTGGTTGTCTCAATACAGGGATTGATAGCTAGAGTATAAAGTATCTTGCAAAAAAACAAGTCATTTTTAGAGATGGCCGTAATTCTCCAAAAATTCGGTCGGTCACTTCGCCGAATTTTTCCGACAAAATTCGTTTCGGTCCGAATACTTCGGCACGAAACACTTAAAAAACAGCTTATTTTCCAGGCTGTGCCCAGAGCCTGCAGGGTGCTTGTAGAACGATGTGCCCTGCTTAAATATGCAGAGGGACTGTGGTCTGATCATACAATGTTGTGTTTTAGTATGACACGCACATGGACTCCGCCGCTCTTAGAATCGCTTCACTATAAAAAATCCTGGGCACATTAAGAGGGCAAACTGACCAAAAACTCAAGCGTGAATGTAGCCTGATAAAGTCATGCTAAGCGAAAGCTGGAAAAAAACAAGCTGAGAGCCTCAGTGCAACATTAGTGATAGAGTGTGAGGTGAAAGGGCAGACCAGCAGCATGACGTCAGTCAGTGGCACAATGACATTATGGAGGCGGCAAAACAGTATTAGGCCACAGAGTGGCACAATCACACAGTGTGGAGGTCACGGCAGCAGCAGCATGAGGTCAGGCAGTGGCACAATGACATTCTGGAGGCGGCAAGACAGTATTAGGCCCCAGAGTGGCACAATCACACAGTGTGGAGGGTCACGGCGGCAGCAGTAGAGGTCATACAGTGGCAAAAATGGCATTCTGGAGGTGGCAAAACAGTATTTGGCCACAGAGTGGCACAATCACACAGTGAGGAGTCACTGCGGCAGCAGTATGAGTCATGCAGTGGCACAATGACATTATGGAGGCGTCAAAACAGTATTAGGCCACAGAGTGGCACAATGATACAGTGTGGAGTTCAGGGCGGCAGCAGTATCACGTCAGACAGTGGCACAAAGACATTATGGAGTCGGAAAAACAGTATTAGGGCACAGAGTGGCACAATCACGACAGTGTGGAGGTCACAGGCGGCAGCAGTATGAGGTCAGACAGTGGCACAATGGCATTCTGGAGGTGGCAAAACAGTATTAGGCCACAGAGTGGCACAATCACACACAGTGGCACAATGACATTATGGAGGCGGAAAAACAGTATTAGGCCACAGAGTGGCACAATCACACAGTGTGGAGGTCACGGCCGCAGCAGTATGAGGTCAGGCAGTGGCACAATGACATTATGGAGGCGGCAAAACAGTATTAGGCCACAGAGTGGCACAATGATACCGTGTGGAGGTCACGGCAGCAGCAGTATGAGGTCAGACAGTGGCACAATGACATTATGGAGGCGGCAAGACAGTATTAGGCCACAGAGTGGCACAATCACACAGTGTGGAGGTCACGGCGGCAGCAGTATGAGGTCAGACAGTGGCACAATGACATTATGAGGCGGCAAACAGTATTAGGCCACAGATGGCACAATCACACAGTGAGTGGTCACGGCGGCAGCAGTATGAGTCAGGCAGTGGCACAATGACATTATGGATGGCGGCAAAACAGTATTAGGCCACAGAGTGGCACAAGATACAGTGTGGAGGTCACGGCGGGAGCAGTATTTAGTCAGACCCGTGGGACAATGACATTATGGAGGTGGAAAAAACGTATTAGGCACAGAGTGGCACAATCCACACAGTGGAGGTCACAGCGGCAGCAGTATGAGGTCAGGCAGTGGCACAATGACATTTTTGGAGGCGGCAAAACATATTAGCCACAGAGTGGCACAAGTACCGTGTGGAGGTCACGGCAGCAGCAGTATAGGTCAGACAGTGCACAATGACATTATGGGTTGGGGAAAAAAAGTATATAGGGCACAGAGTGGCACAATCACACAGTGGAGGTCACAGCGGCAGCAGTAAAGAGTCAGGCAGTGGCACAATGACAATTCTGGAGCTGGCAAAAAAGAGTAAAGGGCCAAAAAAGTGGGACAATGACACAGTGTGGAGGGCACGGCAGGAGCAACAGCAGCAGCATAAGGCAGACAGTGGCACAATGACACAGGTGTGGAGGGGACGGCAGCAGCCACGGCAGCAGCATGAGGTCAGACAGTGGCACAATGACAAATTCTGGAAGTGGCAAAAACAGGAGTAGGCCACAGTGTGAGGGGACGTGCAGCAGCCCCGGCAGCAGCATGAGGTCAACAGTGGCACAATGACACAGTGTGGGGAGGGAAGCAATCACATGCAAACAGCAAGCAGCCATGAGGGGCAGAGAGTGGCACAATGACATACTGCAGGTGGGAAAATAGTATTAGGCCACAGAGCGGCACAATGACTTAGAGCGGGGGCACGGGGGCACAAACATGAGGTCAGGCAGTGGCACAAGACAGAGAGTTTGGGGGTGAAAGACAGGAGCAAAAGCAGAGGTCAAGAGTGGCACAATGACATTTCTGGAGGTGGGAAAACATTACCAGGGCCGCAGAGTTGGGACAATGACACAGTGTGGATGTCACGGCAACAGCAACAGCAGCAGCAGCATGAGCACATAGAGTGGCACAATGACAGAGTGTTGAGGTGGGTGGCAATACCAGTCCCTGGTAAAGACGGTGGTAGGCAGATGGAGAAACTATCAGCAGATGTGTGGCCTCAGCGGGTGGCGGCATCAGAATAGTGGCTGAGGCAGGTAGTTTTGAACCCAGAAATGACGCCTAAGGCATTGGTGTGTGGAAATCCGGCCGATCCACGCCTGATTCATCTTGGGCAAAGTCAGTCGTTCAACATTTCCGTGGACAAGCGGTTCTCCTTGGGGTAACGATGGCCCCCCCGCACTGAAACACCCGCTTTTGATCCACACTACTGGCCGGCAGGACAGCTTCTCCACTGCCCAAAATCGGCAAGTTGCGGCCACACATCCAGTTTGGCTGCCCAGTAGTCCACATTTCTAACTGGGGGTGGCAGAGTGCGGGCCAAAGGCCACAACCTGTTGGTTCA
>JAODAL010039146.1:0-38333 GCA_025379985.1 Phyllomedusa bahiana
GGGTACTTTTATACATATACGTTGCATATTTTATGTGGTATTTTTGAGGCCTTTTTTATATAAAAAGGATTTATTTTAATGCATATTATTAAAGATTATTGTTTTAAAATTTTTTCTTTTGATCTGTGAGACGGTTTCAAATTTTCCTATTATTACTCTTTTTTTGTGATTGAACAGAGGCTTGTCAAAAAAGGGCCCCGGGGCTTGAGAGGCCCCTGGACCTTTTTGCGGGAAAAGCAGGAGGGGGGTTTTGCCTGACCGTGGCTGGCGGAATCATTCAGGGACTTCTGCGCCCCCGCCCTCTCCCTTTTTGTGTGGGGCCCCGTATTGACCTACCCATCTTTTCCTCCTCGTACTTGAAGCGCTCGCAAGCAAATTTGCGGAAAAGACCGGGGGGATCCGCAATGTTCATCACATCAATCAAACGGTGACTTGGTCGTCCTGCTTTCTGCATCCAAAAGCGAGGCTACAAGCAAGGGGCACTGCAAGGCTTTCCCGGACCCCCCGGGGATTTTGCCGATTGACGGTTTCCTTACCCCTCTGATGGCTCAGTAATGGGGCAAGCGACAAAATATCCCTTGATTTTTTAAACATGCCTTCTGACCCCAACTGCATTTTGTCATCAAAGAGGTCTTCAGCAATGGATTACCACAGGGGTGGGTAACGAGTTGACTTTGGGCTGTTTCATTTTTAAAAGGATGCTGATGATGCTGAGGACTTTGTACCCGTGCTGGGAGGAAAATAGGTAAAAGCTAGATGCGGTTTGCATTAACCACGAAGGACAGATGGGAGATTTTCTTCTTAGTTTCACAGGGCCCGACCCAGCGATGACGGGCCCTCGGCCCTGAAACTGACGATCCGCTGGCAGCGTGTTGTGCCAACTGGAAGGAGCCCCTTCTCTCGTACCTTACCTCCATGTGCTCCCCCCCTCTTGCTCGGTTACCCGATTTTGCTCCATGTTCAGAAAAATAAAAAAATTTAGAAGAAATTGGGAAAATTTGGAAAGTCCTTTTTAAAAGACGGGGAAATCACAGCTATTCTAAATCCCTCTAATCAAAAAAAATTGTGGATTCAATTTAACTGCAAAAGGGTCTATCAAATTGGACTGGGCAAAGTCAAAAAACCGTATCTGTTATGTTTTCGTATAATACACGGGATTTTTTTCCCCTTTTAATTCCCCTGTGGTGACTTAGAATTGCTGTTTTAAGACTTACGTGGAAGCTGCGTCAATGAAAAAAGTGGGTGCCAAAGTCAAAAAAACACGTATCTGTTTGTTTTTTTTTATAATACACGGTATTTTTTGCCCCCTTTTTAATTCCCCCGTGGTGATAAAAAATTTCGTTTTAAGATTCGTGGATGCTGCGTCAATGAACAAAGCTGGGGGGCGCAAAAGTCAAAAAAACCCTATCTGTTATGTTTTCGTATAAATTTACGGGATTTTTTTTCACCTTTTAATTCCCCTTGGTGACTATAGAATTGCGTTTTTAAGATTTACTGGATGCGCGTAATGAAACCCAAAGCTGGGTCGCAAAAAATCAAAAAAAAACGTTCTGTTATGTTTTCGTTAATAAAGGGATTTTTTGCCCTTTCAATTCACTTGTGGGGACTATAGAAAAGCGTTTTAAGATTTACGTGCAAGCTGCTTTAATGAACAAAGTGGGTGCGCAAAATCGGAAAAACACGTATCTGTTATTTTTCAAAAGATCACGGTATTTTTGGGAACAAACAAACCCGTGCGCTCAAAATTGCTGGATTGTAATTTAACATCAAGGTGGATATATCAACACAGGTGGAATGGGTAAAATTGAAAATGAACACCTATCTGAAATGTATACTGATAATAAAAGTGGAGTTTTGCACCTAACAATGAGACCTGCAGTTACTAGAAATGATGTGTATCCAATATAAGTTCAGGCTGCCCAATATCCAGGAAATATTTCAATAGCAAACTGTTAATAATAAAGATATTGCAGTGCAATGTCTACACTAAGTCTTGGTGAACTTTATCCAGTGTTCTTTATAGATAGAGCTTGTCTGTGTTCGCCCGCGGGCCCTCCCACCCCCCGCTCCTCCCGTGACTTTACAGCGGTAGATGCTGCTTTAAAATTCTCTAGCTAACTACATAAAATCTTCAAATCTCTAATATTACTAAATTGGAATGATCGCAGCTAATAGTAGAGGTTTCTCTGTGCAGAAATAGACTAATTTCGCTGAGCTGTTTGGCCACAGGCAGAGCGCACGTCCTATTCCTATGAGACGCTGAGAGACACTAAGGCTGAACAGGATACGCTGTTCTATGTAATACGAGGTCATGTGATTTTTCCAGCCAATCGCAACCATAAGCATCCCAGTCATGACGTCGCACACACATCTCACCCTGCTCTATTCTGTAATCTGATTTGCTGGCCGCCAAAATTACAGGAAGCGCCGAAAATGGCGCGATCTTAATAGATGATGCACAGTTTTTAACCTTAATTATCACATGATCTGAAAATTTCGATCACCATAAAAACCTTGCCGATTTCAACTTTGTCGATAAAAATCGCTCAACACTAATCAAGTTGAATCAGGCATGGATCTCTGATGATGTTGTGGCCCCAATTGCCGAGGTCATCGATTAGTTGCCGGTCTACTTCACATTCCTCTTCCAAAACAAATGGTCCTCTTGAAAACATTTTTTTTTTAAATGATCATTTCTTACTGCAATTTTTATTCTCAGTTCCAAAAAGGTCATTTTGCTGGTTTTGCGGTGAGGAGACTGTAAAAGACACCAAGGTTTCATGAAAAAAAAACGTATTCTATTTACTCACTTTATCTTTATAATATTTAGCATTGTCAATGGTTTTGGGGTCATTGTGCTGTGAGATACAGCTATAATCATGGTCCTTTGGAACAGAAATGTGGCTTCTAAGTGGCATTTCTCCCTTACAATTTTTTAACAGTGGCTGAGAAGTCATTTTTATAATTTTTTTGGGTCATGCTGCTGTGAAATGCAGTAATACTACAGGTCCTATTCTAAAAAATGTGGTTTCTAACAGCCATTTGTTCTTCACAATTGTCAAGCGTGGCTCAAGGGTCATGTTTTGAATTTTTGGGGGCATGTTGCTGTGAAATGCAGCTATTATACAGGTCCTATTATAAAAAAATGTGGTTTCTAATAGACATTTGTTCTTCACAATTGTCAAGAGTGGCTCAAGGGTGATGGTGCTGTCAAAAACAGGAATAGGTAGAACACTGTTAATGGACACATATTGCAAAATGACTTGTTTTTGCAAGATCTTTAACATAGCTAGCAATCTCTGTAGTGAGTCAACCCATTTAATACAATTAAAAAAAAGAGAAACAAAGATGTGGTGGGATTCCATCCTAAATATTGTGGTTGAAAGACGCCTTTTGCTGGCACTTTTTCATCTGTGGGTCAGACAGGTTTAAGGGTCATGCTGCGTTCCAGGACAGGGATAGTCAATGTCCAGTTCAAGTAAAATGGTGGTTCAAGTAATACTGCCTTCTGTCACTTTTTAATTTGTGGGTCATGCAGGTTTAAGGGTCATGCTGTGGTACAAGACAGGGATAGTGAATAGTCTGTGAGTTTTTTTCTGTGACTCTTGTTGCCTAATTGTGTTGCCTAAGATGAAGCACGTATCCATTTTACTGTTGTGGATGTTAATTCCAGCTTCTCCAGCCCTGTTTGGGTATAAGAATGAAGGTGTTGTTCCTCTCCCATAGACTTTAATGGTCATCGGCGATAATCTATTATCGACTATCGGATATCGGCATGATAATTGCCGATATCGACTATTGATCCGCTGACGCAATCGCTCATCACTAATTAACACATTTCGCCAGAGAAGTGATGAAGAAAATCATGGATTTGTTAGGGATAGAAAGGAAATAAAACCTTTCATACTGTTTAACATCCACACAGTAGCTGTAGGTAGAGAGGTAGATTTTATATATTTAGTAAGATAGGCCTCAGGCAATATGAGGCAATAGTTGGGTTTAATCCTTATGTTAGGTTTATATTGTTTTTACACTACAACTCAAAACACAATATAATGGTTTGACCTGACCTCTTATGTGACAGCGTTTGTAAAGAGCTAAACTAATATATGTTCTCGAGTTTTTGTCTCCCCTCCAGATCCTGACTTACTCTATATGAGTTGGAGCCAGGAGATTGGATGATCATTAAAAGAGACGTGAGGGGACCACTATTTGACGGTCCCTACCAAGTACCTCTTAGCACCCACACCGCTGTAAAGCCGGAGGTTAGACCCAAGCCAGAGCCGAAGCCAGATGACTGATGATTCCAGCACCTGCCTGCCTGAGACAGATGACAGATGATTCTCCAGTATCCGCCTGAGACGGATAACGGATGACTCCATTATCTGCCTGAGACAGAGGACTAAAGATTCCAGTACCTGAGACTGACCACTAAGGATTCCAGAACCAAAGACCCGAGGAGGATTCAAGCATCTTATTACCAAGAAAGGAGGGACAAATAAAAACAGCCAGTGCATAACTAGGGACTGTCTGCCCAGGAAGTATCCTGGGACAACCCATTTTTCCATTTCTTTATGTACTCGGTTTGTGGCTGTGAACCATTTTAGTCACTTGAAAAATAACTTTGCAAGATACAAATATGATATTTACTTTTTTCCTTCTTTCTTTCTTTCTCGTTTCCAAAGAAACGTGCTATAAGTCACAGTATTTATAATGCATTCCCATACTTAGAAATAGAAAGAACCACCAAAGACCTGCATGAAAGAGTATTCCATAATCCTCTTAACAATA
The DNA here is from genome assembly GCA_025379985.1 of Phyllomedusa bahiana. NCBI lineage: Eukaryota > Metazoa > Chordata > Amphibia > Anura > Hylidae > Phyllomedusa > Phyllomedusa bahiana. The sequence continues at coordinate 4,792 of JAODAL010039146.1, forward strand.
GTTCACACGGAAGGCTACGAATTAGCCAACAAACCATGAAGGCTCTCACAAGGGGGGATTGTGAGAGTAAGGTGTGAGGCTTCTTCAGGGGTGACCATTCTTAGTTTCCCAGACCCTAGAACTTCTTTCAGCTCTTATCCCTCCTATCTCATGACAGGTCTTCGTGTTTAGAGAGTCAGCAGCTGTCGGGGTCGAGAATAGCTCGAGAACATCTGACTAACACCCTCAAGCAGGGATCAAATTAGTTAGCTCACAAGTTATAGGGACAGATACCCCTCTCCCCATCCTTACCTAGTGTCCAGAAAGAATCAGATCGAACAGATTCTAATGTTTTAGGAGGGACTTTCAAGTTGATGGTTTATGGAAAACATTAAAATCTGTTCCATTTATCACGTCCTTATAAAGATCACCCGATATGGTGTTTAAACTACTCTTTATTACATCCATCCTTAACAGGTTAAGTCAGATATTTTCCACACTGTTTGCTGCAGGAGATTGAGGCCTTTAGAAATTCCTTTGTACGATACAGGAAGGGTACAAGGACACTTGATACGTCTAGCTATACTGCCTTAGCAACAGCCTTAGCAACAGCCTTAGCAACAGCCAACTGGTCAATCAGGTGATCCGTGACACATACCAGGGAAACAGATATGAGACTGTAACTTGCTAATAATAAAACAGATTTGAGGCACCAGACCCGGTGTGTGGTGTACATTTCTCTTGCTCTCAGCTGAGACCAGTTTACAATGCAATCTGGACAGAGACAAGCAATTGGGAAAGTGTGGAACAAAAAGATAATTCTACACCTAATTTATTACCTTGACACCGGTAGCGAGGGTCCAAGATTGTAGAGAGCCAGAAGTCATACCCATGCTGTATGGTGACTATTCGGCTGTCACTAACCAGGCAAATAAGCAGGCAGTAGGCCATCTGCACAAGTGACTCTGAGGGACTCGCGACTGTATACTGCGATAGTGTGTCTGAGTCATCTGCCTTGTCTTCTTCATCTCCCTTTACCTCCTCCGGCTGCTCATGCGCTTCCTCTCCTGTCACCTGGCTAGAAACATCACACATTTCAACAGACATCAACGACTCCAGACTCAGGTTGCTGCAGATGGAGCTGGTACTACTCTTACGACCCAAACCTCCCACCACAGCTGTGGCAGTGGTAAGTGAGCGCTGAGGAACCCCCCGGTCAGACCTGAGGGAGGATGAACGATGGCGCAAATAGATCTCTCTATTACTGCCAATGGCTGCACTCTCTCACTGACTCCACAAGTCAGCTACCTTGGGGTAACCTTTGACTCCAATCTGGACTTTCAAAACACACATCCAAATACTTACCCTTGCCTCCACCTGAAAAAATCAACCAAATCTGCTCATTCCTTCACTTTGAAAGCGCAAAAATGCTTGTCTATGCCCTCGTCATCTCACGCCTAGACTATCCTTCTCTGTGGCCTCCCATCTAGCACCATCGCTCCCCTTCAATCCATCCTTAACTCTGCTGCCCATCTGATTCACCTCTCTCCCCGTTACTCCTCTGCCTCTCCCCTTTGCCAATCCCTTCACTGGTTGACCATTGCCCCCATCGAACTCATGCGGCCGTGAGATGTAGTCGCCACGTCTACAGTCCCGTGAACAGACAGATTTTGCAGCATCTATTCCAGAACATGAAGCTGTGAAATGACGTTGTTCATCCCGTAGTCCTGGCGACTGACAAATCCCGTGGTCTCCTGAAAGAGCCTGAATAAAGAGCAATTGTATGAGCTGTCACTGGCTGACATAAAAATTACACAGTGGAGTATCCCTGTCCACTTGGATCATGAAGAAATCATTAATGGCCTTTCTCTGTTCATAGATTTCTCTCTGTTTTGCTCTGTTCATAGATTTCTATGTTTTGCGCTGTTAATGTATTCTTCTCTGTTTTGCTCTGTTCATAGATTTCTGTCTGTTTTTGTAAGGGACTGTCGAGACACACAGAGAGACACAGACGAGTGAGGTCCTGACACTGGTCCCAACCTCTGTTTCTGCCTTTTGGGGAACCCGACTCCTTACCAGATCGGCCCCAACTACAAGATTGATGACTGCTCTGCATAAGTGGAACACAGACGACGACAAACAAACACAGAACAAACAAGATAAGTTGGGCAGGCCAGGTCAGTAACAAACGGGCAGCGCAGTAAAAAAAACGTGAGACAAAAGAATAACCAGGAACCAAGCAAGAGTCAGAGAGCACAGAAATGGAGTTTCTCCATGACAAAAAACGAAAGCTTTTCCGTATGCAAACTCCCAACATTCAAAGTGATCTCTGCAGTACGAAATTTTATTCTTCCCCCCCGGTTAGGGAGGTAGAATCTACACCTGAAACCCAAAAGGGAGAACACAAAGGAACAAGTTCCAAACCCAAGGCTTTAGCAACAACCATACTGATGAAACTGCAGCAGCACCCGAATCAATCATGGCACGACAGGCGAGAGTCTTGGAACTAGAAACCAAGGTTACATGTAAAAAAAAATTGTTATTTAAGTTAGGAGGTATCTGTACATCCGGGTTACATTCCTGGAAATCGCTCTGATGTTTGATATTTCCTTGGAGTGACTTGGGCCTAATCGAACAGTCTCTCAGGAAATGGTTGGGTTTCCCACAATAGAGGCACAAGGCGTTCTCCAACCGGTGTCTCTTCCTGGTGACAGCAGATGTAAAACCCAACACCATGGGTTCTTCTCCAGAAAACTGAGGGGAAGATGGTGATGAAGGTGGAAGAGAAGAACTTTTAAAGAAGGTAGAAGGAGGTTTTACAGGAAAGTCTGCGCAGAGCCGAACAGTTGAACCACCTTGCTTTTCCCTGCGTCTCTTCCTTAATCTTCTGTCGATAGACACAGCCAGAGTCATAAAGTCACTCAGGGTCTCGGGAGTTGGGTGGCTGACCATAGCATCTTTTACCGCATCAGACAGCCCTTGTCTGAAGAGGGTATTCAGAGGTTGGTCAGACCACCAAGTCAATGTGGACCATTGGCGGAACTCGGAACAGTAGTCTTCAGCTGAGCAGGTGCCCCGCTGAATAGATAGCAAATGAGTTTCTGCCCATGCCGTACAGTTGGGGTTATCATAAACCTGGCTTAAGTCCAGAAAAAATCTATCAACCGACCTCCACTCAGGGGCTTCAGGGGGTATAGCTAATGCCCATCCTGAGGTGGGTCCTGGAGGAGGGACACGACAATTGCTACTTTTTCAGCCTCGGTGGGAAAATAGTTAAAGCGAAAAAATAAACCACAGGATTCTCTGAAGGTATGAAACCTGTCTGGATTTCCATCAAATCAATCTGGCAGAAGCATATTCGATCTACAGTGGGTGCTAGAATCAACAAAAACAGAGGCAGGTAGGGACACCGAAGGGACGGCAGATCCAGGTGCTAGGGTCGTAATGGCGTCCAGACGATGCGAGATTTGATTTATAAGCCCCGCCATGCCCTGAAATTGCATTGTCAACTCATCCAGACGGTCAGTGACCGACAAGTCGGTGCTCAAAATGAACTGCCGGGGGAGTTGCTTGGAATAAGGGACTGCTATATTGTAAGGGACTGTCAGGGGACACACAGAGACACAGACGAGTGAGGCCCTGACACTGGTCCCAACCTCTGTCCCTGCCTTTTGGGGAACCCGTTTCCTTACCAGGTCGGTCCCAACCAGAAGACTGATGACTGCTCTGCATAAGTGGAACACAGACGAAGACAAACAAACACAGAACAAACAAGAGAAGTCAGGCAGGCCAGGTCAGTAACAAATGGGCAGCACAAGTCAAAAACGTAAGACAAAAGAATAACCAGGAACCAAGCAAGAGTCAGAGAGCAAAGAAAGTCAAATGAGAATACAGGCGAACTATAGGGAACGGAAACCATATAACAGGCACAGGTGACTGGTAAAGGCATCCTTAAGTAGGGAACCAGAGAGCACGGAACAGAGGTGATTGGTGGAAAGAACACAAAACCAGATAGGGAAACAAGACTGTCAACCAAAGAGGAACACCTGTTAACTAAAAGAGTGCTGGAGGATTCCTGGCCATGGGCGTTGGCCAGGAATCAATTAACATACAGAGAGAGAAGGACCAGTTCACACTGGTGAATAAGAATACAAGCTATTACGCTAAAAAACATGGTTTACATAGTGCCGGCCGTGGCCAGTGACTAGAGCCAAAAGCCGGGGGTGTGTCAGGCACAATCATGACAGTTTTGCTCTGTTCATAGATTTCTCTGTTTTGCTCTGTTCATAGATTTCGCTGTTCTTTCTCTGTTCAGAGATTTCTCTGTTTGTTGTGCTCTGTTCAGAGATTTCTCTGTTTTTCTCTGTTTTGCTCTGTTCATAGATTTCTCTCTGTTTTTCTCTGTTCATAGATTTCACTGTTTTGCTCTGTTCATAGATTTCTCTCTGTGTTGCTCTGTTCATAGTTTCTCTGTTCTGTTCAGCTCAAGGGGGTGTGCTTGGCGGTGTAGGAAAGGCTAAAGTGCATCCAAAGTTTCCTGGCCAGTTCTCTGAATGGTGCAGAGTCCACCACTTGAAAAGGGAGGGACTGCAGTACCACCAAGTTGGACAGCAGCACAGTCAGCTTCTGCACCGTGGGATGGCTAGACGCATACTGCTGTCTCTTGGCAATTGTCTCAGTGAATGACTGCTGGCACCATGAGTGGCGAGGAGCAGGAGCATCTGGATCGGTAGATGATGGGAAAGACAGAGAACTCACTTCGGCAGAGGTTTTGGAGCCTTGACTGCCTGAAATGGGAGGCGTGCCACTAGGTGCTTCTGCTGCGACAAGATGGACCAACACATTTGAGAAACGTTTCTTCCAGGCCACTATATGGTGATGCTGCATATGTTGACGCAGGGCTGTGGTGCCAACGTTAGGTCCCTGGCCACGCTTTACTTTCTGCCGACAGATTCTACATATAGCCATGTTCGTCTCTGGTGTCTTGGCAAAAAACTGCCACACCGCAGAGTAAGTGATTTTACTACCAACGCTCCGCACTGACTGACTGTTACTGCCGCTGCCTCGGTGAGCCCCTGCACCGCTACTTTCTGGGACCTGCAAAGTGGGTGGTCAACATCGTGGCCGTTTGGCTCCCAACCTCACACTGCTGCCACCCTGCTGACTCCAGGCCACACTACAAACTTGCCAGCTGCGCCAATGCCTGACGCACCAGCTGTCGCTCTCTTCTCCCGATGATGATGATGATGATGATGATGAAGCCCTTGCTTCCATGGCCGGGACGATGGGTAACCACTATATCCCAGGCAGAAAAGGGGGTGCAAGGAGGCAAGGAGTGGGCTGAAGTCTCCATTTGGGGCACTTTATGCCTTGTTTAACTAGGGCACCAGAATACCTTGTCCCAGCCTTGCTTGCTTCACCCGGCTCCCAAGCGTAATTGGCTACATCGATTAGTGTTTGCCTGTCACCACTGTCCCCCACAAAGGTCTCGCTGTACAAAGCCTGACCACTCGCAACATAACCCCCATGCTACTCTCCTCATCACTACTTGCCCGCTTCTGCAAGAAGCAGCGGATGTCTTTCCCACCTTGTTGCTGCCCACTGTCCTCAAATAGTTCGTCCTCATTGTATAGTGGCGCAGAGGCCACAGCATATAGTAGTTCTCTGGCTGTGGAAACCGAACGGGACAGAGGCGGGTTGAGGACAGGTGAGGGCCCATGACCAGGCAATGCCAACTAAAGGTTGTGTCTTATGAACCCTCCGACTCTTTGCCGGGGTTGTCAGATGTCATCTGGGAGAAAGTGGATGACCTAGTCAACCATTCGAGAACCATTGGCTTGGTGGTCAACACACAGCCACTAGATAACACCGGAAGATCTTGCCTTGGGGAGTGACGTCCCCTAACTGTGCTGCGACCTGTGCCTTCTCCAGGAACCTACTATTGCTGGCGCTGGCACCGGCACTGAGATTACCTTGTCAGGCTGCGTTCCCACTTCAGTTATTTGGTCAGTTTTGTCCCTGTTGCTGCCCAGAGAAGTGAAGTGTGAAACTATTCTAAGCGCGGCAGCTGTCATCTGCGTGTCATACTAAAACACAGCATTGTATCTAGACCAAACCATGCTCCCTATGCATATTTGAGCAGGGTACGATGTTCACCATACAGGCTCTCCGCAGCCAGGAAATAGCAGTTTTTTAACACAAATTTGTCACAAATAAATTCGAGTCGAAATAATTTTCTGCGGAAAATTTGCCGTATGTAACGAACTGAATTTTTGAGAAATTTGCTCATCTCTATCTCTTATGATTTTGTTGCCCCGGTTGCCAAAGTAACTGAGGCAGGCCTACTTCACAATGTGAAATACACATTCCTCATTGAAAAAAAAAATTGTCCTATTGAAAAAACTTTATTCAAAATACTAATTTCTTATTAGTAATTGTATTCAGAGTGTCCAAACGGTCATTTTGCTGGTTTTGTGGTCAGGCGACTGTAAAAGACACCAATAGTATTAAAAAAAACCTTATTCCAAATACTCGTTTCTTCTTTAAAATTTTCAGCAGTGACAATGGTTTTGGGGTCATGCTGCTGTAAAAGACAGCAATAGTCAAGGTCCTATTCCAAAAAATAATGTTTCAAATACTCATTTCTTCTTGCTAATTTCATTCTGAGTGTCCATAAGGTCTTTTCTGCTGGTTTTGTGGTCAAGCTTCTGTAAAATCCTAATCCTAGTTGCCAGTTGGAAATAATAGGGATTTAAGAACACTTGTGATTTGCTGTCTTTGGAGTACAGTTCTTCAGTAAGAGACTGAGAACAAATCTTAACCTTTTTAAAATCTATATTTTTGAACATGACCTGTCATTGCTTGGTCAGTTCCCTGTGCATCTCATTTCTGAAGAGCGGCGCCAATCTGTTCTTCAATGGTTAACACACCCTGTATCCAGTGGTTTTAACTCCTCTTCTTTTCAGTCACGGCCACAAATATGGTCATCATCATCATCATCAGTCCAAACTGAAGCAAAGACGGGCCAAATATCACCCAATAAACAGACCCCACTGGATAATCCATATTCTGAAGGCCTCTTTGATGAGACAATGCAGTTGGGGTCAAAAGGCATTTCAAAAGATCAAGAGGCCCAAGAGGATGATTTTGTCTGCTCTAATGCCAGATCGCTGATGCTCTCAGAGGAGGAGAACGAAGCAGGTCCCTCTGTTTTGGCTGGACTCTCCATTTTTAAGGTGCTAAAATGACAAACACAAGAGGCAAAAGGCGTGGTATATGTTCTCCAGACCCTTCCTTACCTTGAAGTTCTGCCTTTATCAACATACATGCACATTTACAAGAAGGGTGACATTATGTATATTAAGGGTATGAGCATCATATAAAAAGTCATGCCACCTAATTGCTATCATGACAAGACTGGCAGATCTACAATGTACAACACATGCTGTGGGTATAATTGTGACACGCAGATCAAAGGAAAAACCCTTGCCATATTGAATCAACTGACCGTCGTGGCACATTCACCACTCGAAGAGCAAGATAGTTTCCTCCACGCATCAAGGAAAATGAATAGTAAGAACAAGAGCCAAGGAGAAGGCACCTGGTGGATACTGGAACATCAGCCACGTTATCCAATATGAAGCTCACTTGCGTCCGCACTTGTGGAAAGGAACCTGAGCTCCTAGAGCCCATGCTTCCTACGAGTTTTATGTGTGCATAAATGTGACAAAATCTAATGCAAAATATTCCATTGATGCTTAAGTATAAGGAATGTAATGGTGCTACACTTAATCTGTTTTCTTTTCGAATTTTATATGGAGAGGCAAAAAAGCGCTCTCTTATAGCAGAAATTTCATCAAGCGCTACCCAGCGTGTTTACTTAGGAAGGTTACGAGGTCCCTTAGCTCACACTATCCGGCATTCGCACACTGCTTTGGCCCAACTGTCAGCGTTGCAAGCGTCATCTGGACCAACCCGACAATCCGTACTGCAATACTTCTTCGGCAAATTTTAATTTGGAGTGCCCATAAGTCACTTTTGGAAGGTTTTAGGGTCAGGAGCTGTAAAAACAGCAATAGACAATGTCCTATTCAGATAAAACTTGTTTGAAATGTCGATTTCTTTCTTCCTGCAGAATTTATATTGATGGTCAATAAGGGCATTTTTTTTCGGGTGGCTTTTGGGTCATGTCACTGTAAAAAGACCCAATAGTAAAAGGTCCTATAGAAAAAAAGCTTATTTGACATACTCTTTTATTCTTCCGCTAATTTTATGATTTTCCCCGAAAAGGACATTTTCCTGCTTTTGAGGTCATGCTGCGTAAAAGAAGCCATAGTCAATATCCCTATTCAGAAAAATCTAGTTGAAATAGTCAATTCTACCCTGAGTTTTATATCAGAAAGTCAATAAGGGCATTTTTTTTGCCTGGTTTTGGGGTCAGGTCACTGAAAAAGACAACAAAGAATAAAGTCCGTATTGAAAAAATCATTTCACATACTCTCATTATCTATTTCACGATGCCTTTAAGGCGAGAGTTTACTGAGTGCCACCTCTTTTGATCCACGTTTACAAAATCAAAGTGAGCAATTTCATTCCACCTACACAAATTGACAGTAGAATGCAGGAATTTTGAGACAGGGCTCATAGGAACCAACTGGAGACATATTTTGCATATCTTTCCGTTCTAAGTACACAACGTTAGGCAACGTGACGCAGTAGAATGGCTAGTTAGCAGTAGCAGCAGCAACGAAATTGAAACAAAAACTTTTGAAATAGTCCAAATTCTTCTTGCGAGTTCTTAATTCACATTAGATCCATAAGGGCATTTTTGCTGGTATTTAGGGGTCAGGTCACTGTAAAAGACAACAATAGAAAAGGTAATATTCAAAATAAATTATTTCACATACTCATTTCTTACTTCACATGCCTCAAGGCAATCAAAATGAACAGCGGTTAATGGATGGCCACTAGAGATGGACGAATTTCTCAAAAATTCTGTTCACCAGATTTGCCAAATTGTCCGCAAAAAATCGTTTCGACCTGAATTTATTTGCGGCAAATTGCTTTCAAAACAGCTATTTCCTGGCGTGCGGAAGAGCCGTACGGTGATTGTATGAACATTGTGCCATGCTCAAAAATACATAGGTAAGCCATAGTTTTTGGTCTGAAACAAAGTCAGTGTTTTAGTATGACACACAGATGACAGCCGCCACTATGAGTATCGGTTCACACTTAACTTCTCTGAGCAGTTACAGGGGAAAAACTGACCAAATAACCAAATAAGTGGGAACACAGCCTGACAAGGTAATGTCAGCGCCAGCTGGAAGAACCAAGCTGAGGGCCAAAGAACGCAATATAATGTTCCTGGAGCAGGCACAGGTCACAGCACAGTAAGGGGACATCACAGCAGAGGTCACCCCGCGAGGTCAGAACTTCCGGTGTCATCCAGTGGCCGTGTGTTGATCACCAAGCCAACGGTTCTCGAATGGTTGACTAGGTCATCCACTTTCTCCCAGATGACATCTTGACAACTCCGGCAAAAGGGACAGTGCATCCGTAAGACACAACCTTTAGTTGTGCATTGCCTGGGAGGCAGGTCAGGGCCCTCACACTGTCCTCAACCCGCCTCTGTCCTGTTCAGCTCCAACACCAAGAACTACTTTGTTCTGTGGGCACTGCACACTATTCAACTGAAGACAAACAATTTGAGACATGGGCACAAAGAGGTGGGGAAGAACACCCCGCTGCTTCTTGCAGAATAGGTCAAGTAGTTATGAGGAAGTTGCATGGGTGTAAATGCTTTGTCGAGTGGTCAGGCTCTGTACAGCGAGACCGTTGAGGAGGACATCGGAGTACAGGCAAACACAAAATCGACTTGTAGCTGATTACACCGTGGGAGGCCAGGGAGGAGAATCAAGCAAGGTATTCTGTGCCCTAGTTAAACAAGGCATAAAGGTGCCCCCCAAATGGGGTGGGAATGCAGCCCACTCCATGCCTCCTGTGCCCCCTTTCACTGCCTAGGATGAAGTGGCCAACCCTAGTCGGTCACCTACCTTCGACTACCCATCGTCCCAGCCCTGGAATGCAATGGCTTCATCAACATATCGGTGAGAAGAGAGCAGCAGCATGGCGCATCAGGCAGTGGCGCAGCCGGCAAATCTTATTGGTGGCCGGGAGGTCAGCATGTCAGGCAGGATGGCATGCAGTGGCAAGTATTGAGAGCCCAAACTGCCACAGTTAGACCACCAACACTTGCAAGACCTATGAAAGAATCAGCGCAGGGGCACACCTGAGGAAGGCGGACGGTTAACGATCAGTCAGTGCGGAGCATGGTGGTAAAATCACCTACTCGCGGTGTTCCAGTTTCTGCCAAGACACCAGTGATGCCCGAACATGGCAATATGTAGAATCAGTGGACAGAAAGTAAAGCGTGACAGGGACCCTAACATTTGGCACCTACAGCCCAGCGTCAACATATGCAGTGGTCACCATACAGTGGCCTAGGGAGAAACTTTTCTCAGATGTGGTCGGTCCATCCTGCCGACAGCTAAAGGCACCCCAGTGGCCATGCCCTCCCATTTCAGGCGAGTCAAGGATCATCCAGCTCTGTTGAAGGGAGGGTTGTCTGTCTTTCAACATCATCTACCGTCCAGATTTTCCTGCTCCTCCCAGACACTCATGGTTGCCAGCAGTCATTCACCGTGACGATGCCAAGAGGACAGCAGTATTGTCCTAGCCATCCCAAGGTGCAGAAGCTGACTGTGCTCCTGTCCAACTTGGGTGTACTGCAGTCACTCCCTTTTTCAGTGGTTGGACTCTGCACCCATTCAGCAGAACTGGCCATGAAACTTTGCAATCACTATTAGACATTCTTAAACCACCAAGAAGCACAAACCCTCCTTGCTGAACAGACAGAAGAAACTAAAGAATCATAGAAAAACATAGAGAAATCTAAGTACATAGGATAAGCATGAGTAGTAGAAATCTAAGAACAGAGCAAATAACAAAGAGGAATCTATTAAAAAGAGCAAAACAGATAAATCTATAGAACAGAGTAAAACAGAGGAGAAATACCTATGAAAAGAGATAGGCCCATTAATGATTTCTTGTGATCCATAGCGGACATGGATACATCACTGTGTAATAGATTTGATGTCAGCCAGTGGCCAGCTCATGCGTGACACGTGCGTTTTGCTCAGAGCGCATTTCAGAGGCACACAATTTGTTCAGTCGTCAGAACACGGGAGTGAACAACGTCATTTTCACTGGCATCATGTCCTTGAACAAAAGCTGCAAAATCTGTCTGTTCAGGCGACTGGAGCATGGCGACTACATCTCACCGGCCACATGAGTCCGGTGGGGGCAAAGGTCCCAACTAAGAAGGGATTTGCAAAGGGGAGAGGCAGTAGGATAACGAGGAGAAGAGGTGAATCAGCAGAGTTAAGGGGAGTGAGGGTGAGTAGATGGGAGAGCCACACCAGAGAAGGATATTGCAATAATCCTAGGCGTGAGATGAACGAAGGCATGGACAAGCATTTTTGTGCTTTCAGATGCAGAAATGAACCGGATTCGTGAGATATTTTATCAGGTGGATGAAGGGTAAGGGTTATGGATGTGTGGTTTGAAAGGCCAGGATTGGAGTCAAAGGTATAACCCACGGTAAACGACTTGTGGTGTCATGAGAGAGTGCAGCAGTTAAGTAACGATAGAGAGATACTATTTTTCGCCATCGTCCATCCTCCCTCAGGTCCTGACGGGGTTCCTCAAGCGCCTCACTATATACCACTGCCACGGCTGTGGTGGGAGGCTTGGGGTTGTAGAGCAGTAACCAGCTCCATATTCAGCAACCTGAGTATGGAGTTGTTGATGAGCAGCTATTCCCTTCAACCCACCTATTGATTTAGGTACCCACCACAGTCAGCACTTGAGCAGATCCTGAACCCTGGATTCTCCTGGCTACTGCCTCAGCTACTATTCTGATGCTGCCAGCCACCAGATGCCACACATCTGTGCTGCCAGCTGCTCCTTCTATCACTCACCATTTTAACCAGGGACTGGTATTGCTACCCACCTTCACACTGTTCACTGGGGCATTATGTAGCCTTCTCTTGCATGATGCTGCTGTTGCCGTCACCTCCTCAGTATGTCACCTAGCCGCCACCACCTCAAAATCCTGACATTGTGCCACTGTCCAGCCTGATGCTGCTGCTCCTGCAGCCTGCCATAGTCCACACAGATGTACTTGTATTGCCCCCATCTGTGGCCTAAAACATGCTGCTGCCACCATCCACAATCTGTCATTTGCCACTCTGAGGCCTACCATGGCCTCTCCAAACTGACCACTCTCTCATCCGACCACACCTGTGGTTTCCTTAATGCAGTTTCCACCCTCCACCATCTGGTACATTGCGCTATGTTTGGTTTACCCCTTCTTTTAAAATCTGTCAGAAGGAATGAAAAGGACCCAAAACACAACAGATGTGTTCTTCGGAGAAGCCGTAAGGCTCGTATGACATCATTTGTTTTGCATCAGGATTGTCAGATGAGTAGGTATCCAAAAGCAGAAGTAGATACAAAACCAAACACATAAGACATGCAAAAATTCCCGTTATACTTATTATTTTTTGGGATCCAACTCCTGTTTCTTTTTGGCTTTAGCAATAATAGACTATTGACCAACTGAAGAGCGGACACTGAAGGAAATAAAGGAATGGCATAAAATGAATAGTGTATGTCAATGCAAAATACGTGAAAAACACCCCCTCCACTCTTTATGAGTAGTCTCTACATGTATCGAAGCTTTGGCATAATCAATCACCACAATAATAGAAAAATTAACTGTTTTGCCACAGAAACAATGTCCCAAGAGACAGAACAGGCTGGATTAGAGGATGTAAGTAGGGCTTGAAATACACAAACACTGGATTTGTGACAACAGAAATTCGCCACAAAAAAGTGATAAAATTAACTCTGCTCACAGATTAAAATATCCCCCCATTCCCCCCAGAACTGAAGTTGCATGCGAATTTCAGACTGCAATGTGGCAGAAGTAACCTCATCCCTGTAATACGACTCTAATTACCCACCAAACAAGTTACCCCAGAATACAACATAACTCCTTGTCTATGAAAATGCCCTACAGAGTTATAACCAGATAAGGAAATCAGGCATAAAATGGGGAAGAAATACACATCACAGTATTTAGACTTCTAATTACCCACAAACAAGATGATAACTTAACCCCTTGGGGTGTAAAAAACCCCCTAAGCATAAATAACCAGTATGGGATTCAGGCATATATGTAGGCAGAAATAACAGACATTACCCTCGTATTTGGACTCCATAATTACCCCAAAAACAAGAGGATAAATTAACCCTAGGGGTATAAAAGACCCTACAGAGATGAACCATGATGTGAATTCCAGGCGTAATAATGTGGAAGAAATCCACACACCCTTATATTGACTCCAATTACAACCACAAAGCAAGAGATAAATTAACCCTAGGGTATAAAATACCCTAGCAGAGTGAACCAGATGGAATTCAGATGCATTATATGGGGGCAGAAATACACACACCCTGTATTTCACTTCTAATTACCCCACAAACAATAGGATAAATTAACCCTTGGGTATAAAAAACACTACAGAAATAACCAGATGGGATTTCAGGCATATAAATGGTGGCCAGAAATACACACACGTACTCTATTGACTACCTAACACCTCCGCACAAAACGAGAGGATTAATTAACCCAAGGTTAAAAAATACCCTACACGAGTGAACCAGATGGGATATAGCGTCAATATGGGGCAGCAATATCACACAGCCAGTAATTTGGCTCCTTATTAGCCGCACAAACAGAGCGAGTAAATAAACCCATGGTATAAAATACCCTACAGGAATGACCAGAAGGATTCCAGTCGTATAATGTGCGAGAAATACACACACCTGTAATTTACTCAAATAATACCGGCCCCAAACAAAGAGGATAAATTAACCCGTGGGTATATAAAAAACCACTACAAGTGAACTCAGATGGAAATTTCAGGGCCGTATAAGGGGAAGAAATACACACCACCCTGTATCTTGACTCCTAATTACCTACCCAAAATCAAGAGGAATAAAGTAACCCTTAGGGGAAAAAAAATACCCAAACAGCTTGAACCAGATGGGATTTAGGCGTAATATTGGGTTCCAGTCAAGACACACACCCTGTATTGATGGCTCCTAATTAGAACCCCACAGAACAAGCGGAAAAATAACCCATGGGTATAAAATACCCTACAGGCAATGACCATATGGAGGATACAGGCGTAAATTGGGGCAGAGATACACACACCCTGTATATGACTCAAAATGTACCCCAGCACAAACAAGAGGAAAAATTAATTCCTTGGGTAAAAAAAACACTACAGAGTGAACCAGATCTGAAAATTCAGAGCAAAACAGGGGAAGAAGATCGCACACACCCTGTATTTGACTCTAATTACCCACAAACAGAGAGGATTAACCTTTGGGTATAAAAATCCACTACAAGTGCACCCAGAAGGAATTCAGTATTGCAAATTGATGCGAGAAATACATCACACCTCTTGGATTAAGTAAAAAAACGCCACAGAACTAAAACAAACAAAAAAAAATATGCAGGTTCGGAACAGGATGTTATAATGACACACACTTGAGAAAGGTCTTTCACCCCATTACCACAAAAATGGTTTGCAATATTGTGCGTAATCAGAAATATTCTTGTGACCGGAGACAAACACTGACAATGTCAAGATTTAACATGTCGTACCATATTTATAGGGCTTAAGACCTCACAGAATCCCGCTGTGCCTGCATATTGGCTTCATGTCTCACATGTCATTATGAAGGGTTGTTTCCTTTCTTCCACCGATATTCACTGCCCCATGTCATTCCCATGTGCATCATGGCACATTATAGAAAAAAAGACAGATTCGTTCACGCGAACACCATAAACTTTGCCTTTGTCGCAGAAACAAATTTTTCCTGAAATTCTAAATTAAGTTCCACATATGATAAAATCGATTCACACCATCGCTAAATGGGCACCCTCCTTGAACCAAACTTTTACAAATCAAAAGTGATCAATTTCCTTTCCACCAACACAAATTGTCAGTAGAAAGTCAGGAATTTGATGACAGGGCTCATTGAGAACAGGAGACGAACTGTTGCGGTTCTTCTTCACCAACTAATTTACGGTGGAACAATGTTCAGCAAACGAGCTCACAGTAGAATGGCAAGCTAGCAGCAGCCAAGCAGCAGCATTGAAAAATAACCATTTGAAATATCAATTTTTTATCTTGCAAATTTTTATTCAGAGTTGTCCAAAAGTGGTTAACTGTCACTAGTTTTCATTGGGGTCATTAGCTGCAGTAAAAGACAATAATAGCCAATGTCCTATTCACAAAATCATGTGACAAATAACTCTATTTCTTTCTTACGAATTTTTATTCTGAAATTGTCCATAAGGGATGGTTTTGGGGTCCACTCTTCGAAGCGGTACAACATCAATGGTCCATGACAGTCCAATTCCAGAAAAATCTTGTTTCACACACTTACATAATCTTCATTTCTGAAGCTTTTATACTGAGTGTCCATAAGGCAATTTTTGCTGGTTTTTGGGGTCAGCTAACTGTAAAAGGGATCCAGGTTGCCAATAGGGCAGTAAACATGACTGGGGCCCTAATCAAAAGGCGGCACAGAAATATTTTAAAAATAGTAAGTATTAATGAGTGTAGGGGCCACCCAGTGAATTAGGCTGCAATGGGCCCTGCAACGGATAATAACGACGTCGGCAGCCTCTAGATACCACTGCACCCCCTAAAATTAACGGCCTCCAGCTGAACCACCTTGTTCCCATGTTGTGGATGTTATTGCTGCCACCACATATATGACAAGTTTACTTGGCCCTGATGAAGAAAGTGATAAGGGGCTCCTGCCGTATAACACAAGTGCCAATTCCAATACCGGTATCTTCTTATATTCAAGGGTGCCCCGTAGCAGCTGCTACCAACTGCTGTACACTGCTGAAGCTACGCAGTCCGTTCTAATCATTCAGTTAAGCCATTGAAAAATGATTAAATTATCTTTAGCCGTGAATTTTTTTCTGGGTGACCAAATAGTCTATAGTAAGAGGTACCAAGTATCCAGGTTTTACTGTTGTGTGTGCTAATATCCTTGCTTCTCCACACACCTACTGTTTCGTCTAAACCTAACCAGATACACTCATTCTCCCCCTTGACTTTAATGGGAATTGCTGACTTAGATCGAAACTCGAGAAATCGAAGAACTCGCAACGTTTTTCCCTTCAAATCTGTAATCCGAATCAAGAACTATATTTGTTTTACGTGATACGCTCCACCCACTAGGGCTAAAACAATTATTTAAATTAAAGATTTACTACCTATCTATACGTGATATGTGAATGTGCTGGCAGTATACTAATTAGATGAGGGTCAGCTATAAAAAAGTGCAGTGCTCAATATAAAAATATTCTAAATTTGAATCTCATTGGTTTTACACGGAAGTATACATTCAATATAGAATTTATTTTATCATAACTTTCATTCTTTTTCCTGTAATATATTCTCACACATTCTTTCTGCCTTAAAATTAGTTGGCACTCACTATAGCATCAAGTCTTAGGTGTTCAGGTACGTCCATTTTCTTTTCGTTTTTTTAACGTCCCCTTCGCGTATGATACAAAAAAATGTTTTTTCCATTGCAACAATACCATTTTAAATCTTTCTGAGATGTCCATATTCTCTTTATTCCATTTATGGAAGTGGCTACTAGCATGATGCAGATATCCATTTGAATCAACCTTTTGGAAAAATGTTTTGCTCTGGATCTTCATGAATACATAGTTAAGATAATCCAGAATATTAAACTCTTTATCATATTCGGGAACACCTAGTGAAGGTGAATTAAATTCCCCAATCTGCGATATTTAGATATTTTTATAATTCTTCAGCTTCTTCTAAGGTAGCTCTCCATAAAAAATCAATCCTTGCAATAAACATCTTTTTTACAATTCTACACATGTTCAGTTTTCACAAACTAGTGTGTATTTTAAAACTAGAATCTATTTTTAAAAAAGGGTTGCAATGATGAAGCTACCCTTGTTCCCATCGCTGTGCCAACCTGCTGGTGATAAAATACTATATCGTACATAAAAAAAAAAAAAAAAAAATAAAAAATCAATCTCAATCCAGTAAAAATAAATTTGCATTGTTGCTCCATGATATAAAAATCTTCCTTTAAAAAATGTTCAGCAGTTGATATACCCATCTCATGCTCCGTATAATTATAGAGTCAAGAATAGCTACCCACATCAAGTTTAAGGAAATATAGTCCCTCAATACCTACAGTTTATCTTCAATCTCAAGCACAAACAGAAATCAGAGTCCACTTAAAATAAACTTGTCCAACTCTACAATGTAGTCATGTAAATATAGATCAATGTAGTAATTAGTCGAACAGTGCAAATAATAAAAAAAAAATAAACCTCAATGAGCTATAGTGTATTGATAAAGAAAAAAAAATCCACGGGTTTATTGGTTCTGCAGGGATTTGACCCCAGGACCCCTTTGTGTCGGGAGGTAAAAAAACATAACTCTAGGCTACAATTTAGTCAACTTGTACTTGTCTGTAAATAAACAGTACCTTTCTTAGACATAGAAGAGATGGACAGGCAATGGTGTGTATGTCCCACTCCAGCTCAGGTCACATGAACATGTAAACAAACAATCACACACCCCCCTTCTCAGAGCACGGACGAGAGCTGAAGAGCAGGAGTAGAAGCATGAAATGATATAGTAATGCAAACCCCATTTAAATTCACATATACATGAATAGTGTACTAAAATATACCAGATTTTGCATCATATTTGAATAAAAATGATGTAAACCTTAAATTCACATATAATTATAGTGAACAAAATATTTCCTTTCTGGATATTCAATTGATTGGCAATATGGAGAAATGCAAGGTAGATACCACACTGTACAGAAAAATAGAATAGTATGGTGGTATCATTTAGGTAAAAACATTCTTAAGAGCGGACAGCTGCCATCCGAAGCATACAATTAATGCTATACCCTATGGGGAATACAGTAGAGCAAAAAGAGCATGTACAGACATATAAAAATATGAAAAACAAGAGGTAATTATAGACAAAAGATTAAGAGAAAGAGGGTACAAAGAAAAAACATTAATGGTAGCTAGAAATAAAATACAAAGAAAAACACAGGAAAATCTATTGACATTAAAAAGAAAAAATGATAAAGAGTATAAAGGAGTAGTTTTCTCGACACCATACAGTGTGGAATATCAGGTTAAAAAAAACTAATATATAAAAATGTGAATATATTGCGGCAAGATCCCATACTAGCCGATATACTAGATGAAGGGGTAAAAGTAGTTGCTAAACGCAACAAAACCATAGGAAACACAGTAACATTAAGTGATTTTTCCACAAAAAACAAACAGGGAACATGGTTATCGCAGAAAGGTTTTTTTGGATGTGGAAAAAAACGATGCGGTGTATGTAAATATGTGAAGAAAAAGGACAATTTTGGAAATCAGGTTCAGTATAAAATAAGGGATTTCCTTAACTGCGATACAGACCACATAGTTTATGTGATACAATGTTTAACATGTAGGCAGAAGAACAAACATTGGAGCATAAATAGAAAGTTTATATGAACAAGAATCGCAGAGCATAAACTAGCACACATGGTGGTCCAAAACAGGCGGCCTCTCCAGCTGTTGAGGAACCTACAACTCCCATCATGCATTATGTATAATCTAAAAAAAACAAGGTATGAAGGGAGTTGTAGATTTCCAACACTAGAGGGCCGCGGGCCCCCCCCCCAGATTTGACACCCCTGACTAGCATAAGAAAAGGCATAAATACTTATTCGGGAGTAGCCAAACATTTTATAGAGCAGGACGAAGGAAATATGGAAAATATGTGTTCCTTTGCAATAGAAAAAGTGCCGAAACTGAGAGATTGGAGTTTGATCTGAACGGCAGGTGAGATTAAGGGAGGCGCGTTGGATCTATGCATTAGAGACCCGAGCCTCACAAGGGTTAAACTACAGAAATGATCTTGCATACATTTATTAAATAAGAAGTAACATAATAGCTAGAATATTATAACCCCAACAATAGAAATATGTATTCAGGTGTAATATTAACGATTTTGTTATTAAAGAATAGGATTGACGTTGAGAAGTAGGGCTGAAAAACCGATACCATCCGACCAAATAAAAGGTAACTTAAGTTTGTATATGTGTTTCACCGTGATCAACGTCCAAACGCGTTGGTGTAGCCCACTGCGTAAAGTATAAAGAATAAAGCAAGCATTAATATTTTTGCCATCAATGCTTGCCCTCATCTCATGCTTGTTTTGCTGGATTCGTTTGTGAGGGCTCTTATGCCGGGAGCCAGAGGACCGGCTTGGGTGAATGAGCAAGCTGCACACAGACAGGAATTAACATGTGCAATGAAAGAACATCAAGTGGTGAGTTGGCAGTGTCTTTTTCACATTATTAGTGAACTTTCCTATGCTATTCACATTTTAAAATTACAACCTTATTATGATGAACAGTATCAAATGCTTTAGAAAAATCCAAATATAATACCTTTCCATGCCTTCACGCCCGATCCAGTCATGGAACTAACTTCCTGATAAAATCAGATGAGAATAGTCTGACCAGGGACTGATCCTTTCATAACCCCATGCTGGACGGCGTTATACATTAATTTTCAGTGAGAATACTCCAGGATAGCCATCTCTTTAGAAAACCTCTAAACATTTTTACCCCACAACAGAGGTTAAACTTACCGTCTATAGATTCCCAGTGAACACTTATTTGGACTCCCTTATTTGCGAATATGGTACCACAATTGCTATATCGCCAATCCTTTGGAACATACCCCGAATATAATACAGATCCATAAATATTGACAAAATAAGGGGCCTAACTCTCCCATTACTTAATTCCCATAGTGACACATGGGTGAATAACCTTCATGGCCTGGTGATTGTTGTTCTGATTTTAATTCTTCCTCAAGGCGGAGCTGCACTTCTTCCTGGGTTAGAAAAGAAACAATTTAAGCTTTGGAATTATACCCTCCTCCCTTTTCTCAATCAACAGGAAGTCATGCCTCCTCGATAAATACAAGTGGAGAAGACATAGTTTAATATATTTTTGCTTTTTTCCCATCATCGCCCTCAATAGTCACTCCTCAGTCCGTTTTAAAGGGCCAACATTTTCTTTTTTTAAATCTTTTTACTATTTATAAAGTAAAAAAAAATTTTGGGGTTAGTTTTATACTTTCGATGGCAATATGTCTTTCTGTCTCCAGCTTATGCTGCCTTTAATCATTATTTTAGCACACTTTATTTTCTTCCTATACTTCTTAGCGCCTCTTCACTGCACTCCCCACCTCCTGTTTTAGTAGCTAAAACGCTTTTCATTTTATAATTTATTAGCCCTCTTTGAACATCCCCTGTTGATCCACAGTAGGGTTTATCCTTTTTTCTAATTATTTTATTACTAAGGTATTAATCTCTCACAGTGGCGGCCTAAGATGTTTTTAAAGATCTCCATTAATTTATAGTTCTGCTAATTTTTAAACAAACACCTTGTCCCAGTCATACAGTTTTATTGCCTACTCTAAGCAGGGAAAATTAACCTTCCCTCAAATTCAGTGTTTTTGTGGCCTCCATACAAAAGCCTCAATTGAAAGGATAAATGGAAGTTATTATATTAAGGCACAATCCCTAGGTGCACCCTCAACCGAACCTTCTGTTACACAGCAGGTTCTATTAGTCAATAATAATCTATTAAAGGGCCATTCCTCTAGTCGGTTCCTGCACCATTGGGTAAAGGTAATTATCTTTATTTATAGACAAAAGCCTTTTTCCTTTGTGAGAGCTACAAGTCTTCAAATTCCCAATTTATAGTCTGGTATTAAGGTTCCGTAGTAATAACAACCACATTCTGATTAGATGCCTTCATCCTAATTGCATGAGGGGCAATCTATTATGGGTTCTTTTATATTTGGTGGGGCCTATTAGCAGACTCCTATTAAAATCTATATTACTGTTACTACCCCCATGTATATTTTACCGCATAATGATTCCACCTTTCATTACTGTACCTATAACTTCCCCCAGTGTTGGCTACATAACAGGATTATACATAGAGACAAGACACCTTCCCCCCTACCGGATTTACGGTCACTTTTAAAAAGACCTGTAATAACCCTGCAAGTTAAAACCGCCCAGTCATAGCTCTCGTCCAGCCATGTCTCAGATACCCCAACTATGTCATATTTTTTCTTTCTGTCTATTAATAACTTCTAGTTCATTTATTTTGTTGTTCAGACTCCTGGCATTATTGGTTTAGCATGCCAATTTAAGAGATTTCCAGTTTTGATTCTCCTTCCTCCCTATTTTTTAAACTATTGAGCTAGATCCCCCTCCCCCCCCACTCCACCCCCTGATTATTACTAATTCCTCAGCTCACTTATCTACACTACATGCACTCTAAAGGTTAGTATTGCCTCCCCCCCCCCAGTCCCGAGTTGAAATATTCCACCGCTTCTAGCCATTATGGTTCCCCCAATAACACTGCACCCACCCCATTTGGGTGCAGCCCCGAGTCCCTCGCAAAGAGTCTGTACCAAGAACAGAAGTCAGCCCAGATCTCCCAAAACCCCAAATCTCTCTTCCTACACCAATTATTTGAGCCTACTTATTCCACCTCTCTAACCTCCCTCTGCCTCTCTGGTGTGGCCCTGTTGGAACAGTAATATTTTCTGAAAATATTACCTTAGAGGTCTTGCCATTGAGCTTTTTGCCAAGACCCTGAAATCATTTTTTAAGGACAACTCCACCTACCTATTAACTTTGTCATTGGTGCCAATGTGCACCAAGACACTGTATCACAACCAGCCCCACCCAGCAATCTGTTCAATCCCAGATCCGATATAAGTCGCAACCCCGGGGCCCCAGAATTACAACATACTGTTCGACAATCCCGGTCTTTGTGGCAGATTGTCTGTCTGTGCCCCTTATTAAGAATGGAGTCCCAACTATTGCCCACCTGTCCTAGTCCTGACCTGCATCTCCAATCCCAATCTACTGGAGCAGACAGTGATATAGTGTGTCTTGTGCAGCAGCAATGCTATTTCTAAGCCGACATCCCCCTCAACCTGCCCAATCTTGCAATATGTTGGGGTGTGCTGATCATAGACGTAGGGCCCACAAACACTCTTTTCCCTCTACCCTTCTTTCTAACTGTGTGCCCCAGCTAGACTGCCTCAAGTTCCTGCACTTCCATGCTACCATACCTCCCCATCCATCTACACCTATCGATTGATTGCCAGTGAGCAGCAAACTCGCTTCCAAGTTGCAATGGATCTCAGTGTTTGTCCCTTTCTCATTTAGATTCAGGATATGGGCTTCTAACTGTGCAGCGTGCACACATCTTGCACAGCAGTATGGAACATCTTGCACAGCAGCATGGACTATAACAGTCATGTGAACGCCGATGTGTGTTTCTCATTGGAAGGAGTGAGAAACTAAATGCTATTTATTACATGCGTGTCTGTGCCCGTTCACACGGACCCAGATACACATCATGAAATCCTATGTTTACAAGAATGCAAGACGCCATGTGGACATACCGTAACGCTGGATTGGACAGACAGAAAAGTCGCCAATATTGGTTTCACATTTCTGCATTGACAGACACTCCTATGTTACATGCGTGTTTAGTTAAGGTCCGACCGCTAATTACACACACCACAGAGGGGTATTTTCCCAGGGACCTATGATTGTGTGTAAGCCAACCCTTTATAGTGCGCTAAAGCTAACAATATCACATCAATGTTCTCGACATAATCCTTATTTTTTTTTTTTCATGATATTGTCAAAACTTGAAATGTTTCGCAGATTATGCAACAAATATTTTCGCCGAGCAGGCAAAGAAGTTGCGTTCGAGATGAATTACTCAACAAGTAGATTTCCTGTTTATATTATACTTGTTGACCGGACTGGTTGGAATTCCAAATCCGATATGAATTGGTATTGCATGCAATAGCCTATTGAGAGTCTGCATCAAGGGTCGACAACATTAAACGTTGGAGCGTATGCGTGGCTGCGTAAATCGTAATCAGTGATTTAGATTAGGGACCTCCAGTTGAGGACTAGCGCAACCGTTGTTTAAAGACAGACATGCAACTCTCTCCGCTTTTAGCGCGGGGGGGTCCCGCAAATGGTGGTCCCCCCCCCCGCCCCACTCCCGGCAGATGTTGGCATTCCTCCCGCCGTCAACTAGGCAGCGGGTGGACCGCAGCGCAAGCGTAGCGCTGGTGGCGCTACTCTGGCCCGCCGGGCCGCTCAACAGGCTGGTGCAGCGGCCGTGCAGTGGCGCAGTCCGCCCGGCTAAGTCTCACTGACATGTTCGGTTCAAATGCAGACCAAGTCATCAGCTGTGGCAGGGAGGAGGACAGGAGGAATAATACCCTTCCTCCCATCTCCCCTGTATGTACGCGCCGTTGAGCGCGTACATACAGTCAGTGGTCGTCAGGGAGTGACCTCGCTCGTCATGCACTCACTCCCCCTGCGACGCTGAGACGACTCAGTCCGGCCTGGGATGTCCGGATCATCAGTATCCATGGTTAGGTAGAGTGGCTTTTGATTATTTTATTTTTATTAGATATAGGGGGCAACTACCTGGTCTACATTGGGGGTCTACCTAGGCAACAGAGGGGGCAACTAACCCAGGCTACAAAGTGGGTGGGGGTCACCTGGCAACAGAGGGGCACTCCGCGTGAAGAGAAGAAGTAGATACAGCAAAACTACTTCTATAAAACGTTAAAATCCAAAATGATTATTGCTTTGCAAAATATAAACTCATAGCAGATCCAAACAATGGCAACTCCCGCCCTAAAGAAATACCACCAAAGGCTACCGCGTTTCGGCGCGTTTAAACGCCCTTAAGACATAACAACATAATACATGTAAAAGCATCCTTTATATATATTTAGTATACAGGTAGTAATTGTTCTTACCTGTGTCCCATCTCGCCGGCACGCTAAGGCACTTCCGGTAATCTTCTTAAAGTCCGGAAATACGTCACTGGACCAAGCGTAGTGAAAAGTGCCATTCTAAAGTTGGTAAAGGCACGCCGGGTCACAATGTTTACATACATGCCATGCGCACAAGGCAACAAGTGCCCGCGGATATAAACTTAATACTATAAAATACGAAAAATAGATATGCAAAAGAGAGAATCAAATGGCAAGTTGAACTTAAGTTTCCCCCACAAAGTAGCGTAAAGGCAGCCGGGGAGACAGGACACAGGATACCATGTACATTATGGCTATAACAGACGATAACATTAATAGTGAAACATAAATTTACCTTTTAAGGTTTAAAACCCCATGGGCAGAGTGTGTATTAAGTGTCAGAATCCAAAAGGCTTACTTCGCATGTACAATTATTCCATATACCACCTCTCATGGTTTATGTAATCTGTCAATTGCCTATAATTTTAAGGCTCTCATAATTATTATTATGGACGTCCCCTGAAAATATCTTGTTGTAGACATTATCTATTCTAATCGCATGTTACCTAGTTATATCGTTCAAATGTTCTAAGAATCTTATTTTAAGTTTACGAATAGTGCTCCCCACATAGTACAAATTGCATGTGGTACATATGGCTAGATAAATAACAAAATGGGAATTGCAGTTGATGAATTGTTTAATAGTATAATTTCTTGTGTTTTCATATTATTATGAATTCTTTTGTTTTTAATGGCAAAATTTGCAGTTCTTGCAATGTCTAGAACCCACATTTAAAAAAAACCCTTATTATCCAGCCAGGTTTTGTTCTGGTGGTCATGGATTTACAAGTTGGGTGATAGTAATTTCCCAATGTTTTAGGTCTCCTAGTGACTATTCTATATTCTAATTCTAATATAGATTGAAAAATAGGAAATCTTGGTTTTAAATCATAAATTTTGGGAAAAATAAATTTTTTGGGATTTTAAAGATACAACCCCCTGTTTTGGCTGTTTCTTTTTTTTAGGGACATTTTGAAGGCGATGCGGATAAGATGGAACGATCCGTTGTTGACTTTTTACTGTTGAGGGGCCATTAGGCCCACTCTTATTAAAAATTTGTTTTCTTTTTTAACAAATTCACTCCTGGCTACATGGGGTTTTTAGCTGGCAAAGAGCCCTCCTGGCTCAAATGGGGGTTTAAGTGAGCAACAGATCCTAACCGGTACACCCTTTAGAGTAAGATCCAAAAAATTAATTTCACATCTCTCTGTTGCTCCAGTGAATTTAAGGTTCAAAGGATTATTATTGAGATAATCCAAGAATTCTGTCACGGCAGCTACATCCTTCCCCCAGATAAATAGGAGGTCATCTATGTACCTGCCGTACCAGAAGATATTCTCAAAAAATGGGTTACTCTCGGTGTAAATGTAGATACTTTCCCACCATGCCACCGTCAGGTTGGCCAATGAGGACGAAAATTTCGCCCCCATGGACACCCCTTTTAACTGGAGAAAAATATCAGTGTTATGCCTAAAAAAATTGAGTCATGAGAAACTCCACCACACTGATAAAGAAATTCCTGAATTCTTGTGAGTATGTGCTGTGGTTTTGTAAATGAAAATCCAATGCCCTTATTGCGACTGCATGTGGAATGCTAGTATATAATGATTCTGCGTCGCATCCTATCCACATCATGTTATTTTCCCATGTGATGTTATCCATGTTAACAAGGACATCTTTGGTGTCCTGTAGGTACCCAGGAATAATTTTTACAAAAGGTTGTAATATAGAGTCTACACATGGTCACAATCTATCAATCAATGATACCATGCCAGAGACGATTGTACGCATTGGGGGATTGTTAATGTCTTTGTGTATTTTTGGTAAACCGTACACTACCGGCATTAGAGGTTGTTCTATTAAAATAAACTCTACTTCTTTCTGAGAAAATATTTGTAGAGCTAAGCCTTCCTGTAATATAGTTATCATTTCTGATTTGTATTTGTTGGTTGGGTCTCTAGCTAGCTTTTTGTAAGTTGATGTGTCGGACAAGAGCTGGGACATTGCTTCCAAATAATCCTCTTTCTCCATTACTACAATTGTCCCGTCCTTGTCGGCCATTTTGATTATTAAACTATCTTTTTTACATAACTGATCTAGGGCAATACTCTGTTTTTAGTTAAATTCAAATATTTATTTCTTGAGTGGGATGCATCAAACAATACTCTAAGATCTCTCTCAATGGTTTGTTAAAAGTAATCCATAACGGGAGCCCGTGACTGTATGGGATAAAATGTTCTGTTATGGGTGATGAAATTTCCCCCCTCGACAATATTAGATGAAGACTCTTCCGATAAATTTTGCAGACACAACAATGACACATGCTCCTTGAAAAGAAGATTACTGAAATCATTTTTGTATTGTTGTTCATTTTTTTCTTCTCCTTCTTCAAGGACTTCAGGAGACAAGGCACAGTCCGGATCATTCCCATCCCGCCAAAAATGTCGCTTCAAGGTAAGTAATCTAATGAACCTATTGATGTCCTTAAGTGTAGAAAAAAGGCTAAAGTCCTGTTCCAGGCCATAGCTTAATCCTAATTTCAATTGGCTCTCTTGATGTTGATCTAATACAACAGTTGACAGGTTCAGGATATCTATTTCTTCCTGTTGTGGAACTGGTCCAGGAGTAATTGGCGGGTCTTCATGCGTGCGTCTGGTTTGATGTTTGATGCCCCCCCTTCTCCGTCGTTTTTTGGAGATTTCCCTTTATTGGATTTTTTCGGTTGTTTATAATAAGATGGACCCGGTTCTTGTTCAGCAGAGTCGGAGGATTCGTCTATTGACTCTCCCATACTCTCCATTGAATCTGATTCCGGTCCGAAACTGACTCTCCTCGGATTTCTACTACCTTTCCAATTCTTAGACCTCTGCTTTAAGATCGATCTGGGGGTGTTTATCTCTGTTTGTCTGCGCCCCCATTCATATACTTGATTTAATTCATAGTCCATGGAGTCTCTTTGGTATTTAGATCTTTTGGTGTTAATAATGGATTCCTCCATGTTGTCCAGTCGGTTTTTTGTGTCCTTCATAAGATTATTGTAAGTATCCTCTTGATTCATGGACTTCAGTTGGGATTCTGATTCTTTCATTTCTTTGGACACTTGTTCCAATTTACCATTTTCATATTTGACAATCAATTTCATGAGATTTGTGGAGCAGATGCTTAATATTTGGTTTCATTCCTCTACAAATTCACTAGAAAAGATTGTTGTCGGTACTTTCTTTATTCGAAGTCCTCGTGGTATCATGTTCTGATCAATGTAATTCTGGAGTGTAGTTGAATCCCACCAAATACGGAGTTCTTGGACCATGCATTTCTCCAGGTCCTTGTATTTACACATGAAATCGGAGAAGAAATGCAGGAGCTTCGGGAAATTGTGCAGCCTTTCTTGCTGTTTGAAGAGTTGTCTATTGGGCGTAGATAAAAGACAGAAAAAAAGAACTTGTTTAAAAAAACACAAAAAGACAATAGGTTGATTGGAGTCTTTCTCAGAGGTTAATAGTCCCAATCAAAAGACAGGAAATGTATCGTCTGATATCATCCAACATGTGTTGGAAGGGGAGTGCCTAGGATGTGCAAAAATTAAGTGCTGACTAGGGGAGCGCGGCATACATCTCCATTTCATATACAAGAAAACAAGTATAAGTGCATATGCCAGCTCACCCATGTAATGTCAGCATACGGATCGTTCCCATCTGTATCCCCCTGGAGGTGACGTTGCAAACAGCCGCGGAAAAAAAAGTTGACAGTCCGGAAAAACTCACGGCAGCGCATGAAAAAGTGCCATGCTAAAGTGGGTAAGGGCAAGCCGTCACAATGTTACATCATGCGCATGCGCACTAGGCGCAAGGCCGGCGGAGTTAAACTGAATACTATAAATAGTAAATAATATGCCAAATGAGCGTAACAAATGGTAGTTGCAACTATGTGGTCCCACAAGGTGCGGAATGGCATGCCGGGGAGACAGGACACAGGATACAAGTACATTATGGCTGTAACAGACGATAACATTAATAGTGAAACATAATTTCCCTTTTAAGGTTTAAACCCCTGGGCTGAGTGGTATTAAGTGTCAGAATCCAATAGGCTTCCTTATCATGTAGCAATTTTTCCATATTTCCACCTCTCATGGGTTTATTAATCCTGTCAATGCCTATAATTTTAAGGCTCGCAGAATTATTATTATGGACGTCCCTGAAATGTTGCGATAGACTTGATCTATTCCTAATCGCTGTACTAGTTATATCGTTCAAATGTTCTAAGAATCTTATTTTAAATTTACGACTAGTACTCCCCACATAGTACAAATTGCATGTGGTACATATGGCTAGATAAATAACAAAATGGGAATTGCAGTTGATGAATTGTTTAATAGTATAATTTCTTGTGTTTTCACTATTATTGAATTCTTTTGTTTTAATGGCAAAATTACATGTTCTGCAATGTCTAGACCCACATTTAAAAAAAACCTTATTATCCAGCCAGGTTTGTTCTGAGTGGTCATGGGATTTACAAGTTGGAGATAGTAGACTCCCCAATGTTTTAGGTCTCCTAGTGACTATTCTATATCCTTTTTCTAAAATTGGATTGTAAAATAGGATCTTGGTTATAGTTTTATTTTGCAAAGCCAATAAATATTTTGGATTTTAACGGAATATAGCCCAGTTTTGCTGTATCAACTTCTTCTTTTCACGTGGATTGTTTGTAACGCCATCTCCAGGCGGGATACAGATGGGAACGATCCGTATGCTGACATCACATGGTTGAGCTGTCATATGCACTTATACTTGTTTTCTTGTATCAGAGGGGGCACTTCCTGGCTACAATGGGGGGTTCTACCTGGCAACAGAGGGGGCACTACCTGGCTACAATGGGGGGTCTAAGTGGCAACAGAGGGGGCACTACCTGGCTACAATGGGGTGTCTACCTGGCAACAGAAGGGGCACTACCTGGCTACAATGGACGGGTCTACCTGGCAACAGAGGGGGAACTACCTGGCTACAATGGGCGGGTCTACCTGTCAACAGAGGGGGCACTACCTGGCTACAATGGGAGGGTCTATCTGGCAACAGAGGGGGCACTACCTGGCTACAATGAGGGGGTCTACCTGGCAACAGAGCTACCTGGCAACAATGGGGGGTCTACCTGGCAACAGAGGGGGCACTACCTGGCTACAATGGGGGGCACTACCTGGCTAAAATGGGGCACTACCTGGCTACAATGGGGGGCATCTACCTGGCTAACAATGGGGGCATCTACCTGGCTAACAAATAGGGCACTACCTGGCTAACAAAGAGGGCACTACCTGGCTAACAAAGGGGCACTACCTGGCTAACAAAGGGGGCATCTCCCTGGCTAACAAAGGGGGCATCTACCTGGCTACAAATTTGGCTCTACCTGGCTACAGAGCGGGCTCTACCTGGCTACAGAGGGGGCATCTACCTGGCTACAGAGGGGGCATCTACTTGGCTACAAGGGGGCATCTACTTGGTTACAAGGGGGCATCTACCTGGCTATAAGGGCATCTACCTGGCTTTCTTCCAAAGCCGTTATGCAGTTAGGTGGAGTGGGTGTGGCTTTTTGAAGGGGCGTGACACACTGGAAAAATGGGCGTGTCCATGCAAATTTTTGACGCGCAGAGCGCGCCGCCCTCTGCCATCTCCTGCTTTTTCAATTTCAAAAGTTGGCAACTATGTGTTAAATGCATGTGTCAGCTTGAGTTTTGCTCCTTCATTACCTTGTTACATTAGTCTTGTTATTGTACAAAACTTCAGGTTAGGTTCTGTAAATAGTCCCATCATTTTGTTGTGGTTGAGTATACAGCTGCCATGTAGTGGCCCTGCAACTTGTATGAGGCATACATTTTTGGTACTGTATTCAAAATAATGTCCAGCATTAAAGAATCAATGAGGAATTTTTAAAGTTTTACAGTTTTTCATAATTGGCACAGAAAGAGAAATGTGCCCTCAAGCTCTGGTATGATTTAAATAGTTGCATTTGCATTTTGCTGGTCAGACTGCAAAAGGTTTTCAACATTTAGGGCCACATGTATGAAACCTGACTAGGTGTACAACTCACTTTGTTTCCCATAGCAAACAGTCAGAGCGCCCCTCTAATTTTTAAAGAGCACTAAATTAAATGATCGGGATGCCCTGATTGGTTGCTATGGGAAACAAAGGGAATTTTAGAACTAGTCAGGTTTCAGACATGTGGCCCTTTCAGCCATTTACTTTATTGCCCTGCTACCTGGCCAACACTTGTCCTGTAGGGTACATATGTTAACTATGTTTTGTAATACTGCCTTGGACAGCAATCACATACCATGGCCGATCTGTAGGAAAATGGTCTAGCAGTCACACTGCCTTTGTTGCCCGTAGCAATAATATCAAAGTTGTTATTAATCCAGAACAGGGGCGTAGCTAGAGGGGGTGCAGAGGTAGCAGTCGCTACCTGGCCCTGCAGCCTGAGGGGGCCCAAAGGCCGTCCTGTCACATAAGGAGATACCAGCATTGTAAGTGGCACATGGCAGCTAGGGGGTCCATTTCACTTTTTGAACTAGGGCTCCGAAGCTTTAAGTTACGCCTCTGATCCAGAACCATATCTAACATAAAAGATGAGCTAGGATTGGTTACTATTGGAAACAAATACAGTGTTACTGTGAGATACTATTCATACGTGTGGCACTCTGATTATATTTTCTTTCATTTCTCTAAACAAATGGTAATTTTTTAACAGTTGGGGGGAGAGGGGGCAGAAGCGCAGGTTGTATGACAACTCGCTGGGTCCCACACTCTCTTTGTTGCCCACAAGATAGCATCAGAGCAGCCATGTCTTTGTCTCAAACCTTTCTTCGGCTGCAAAGCTGCGCTCTTCTTGCTTTCTCTGACTAACAATTGCAGTTACCAACATAGCCAGTGAGCACACATCTTGCCCTCCTATTTGCAATGTGCCATAATATCGTGCTCGCCAGACGACAGTATCCACATTTGTAGCCTTGCATTTTCAGAAATACTCACATATGCTGTTTTGGTGAGATGCTGGAAAACCATGCCGAGGAGTCCAAGCCGAGGCTGGAGATTTGTTTTTTTGTTTCACATAACATACCAGAAGAAATAAGTATGGGAATGGTGCTGTTCTCATATGCATGACTTCGCTATAGATATAAGTAACCACACACCATGACGATTTACACCCTACAGTAAGATCTGACAGTGGAGCTTGCATTAGCAGATTTTGCACTTACAGTCAGTATTCAAACAACAAATGAGTTCTCCATGTGTGGCCACATGGCTGAAACCTGTGTAGGTCGAACAATCAGTTTGGACGCCCAACCAACCGATCACAGGGCCCGTGCCTGTGTTAATTTAAACTACACATTCTAAAATGGTCAAATATGTTTGGTTGGTATCACCACAAAGGTAGTTATATTCTTCTACAAATTTCAGACGTGTCCATTTTCATTTTCATCTGTACAGTGTCACATGTTTGTCAGTAGCTAGGTTTATTTCGATCTATTTCACTCCTGGGTAAAGATTGATTCCTCTGCCAACATGTATTTGAAGAACTATAATGGGCTATAACTAGAGATGGGAGAATTTCCCGAAATTCGGTTCGTTCACTTCGCCGAATTTCTCGGCAAAAAATAACTTCGTTTCGAATTACTTCGGGACGAATCACGTTAAAAAACAGCTATTTCCAGGCTGCACAGAGCCTGCAGGGTTCTGTAGAACGTTGTGCCATGCTTAAATATGCAGAGGGAGCTTGGTTTGGTCTTCATACAATGTTGTGTTTTAGTATGACACGCAGATGACTGCCGCCGCTCTTAGAATCGCTTCTAAAATTCCCTGGGCACTTAAGAGGGCAAAACTGACCAAAAGGGGGAATGTAGCCTGATAAAGTCATGGCAGCAACAGCTCAGGTGGCAACATCAGTGACAGAGTGTGGAGGTGACGGCGGCAGCCACAGCAGCATGAGGTCAGAGAGTGGCACAATGACATTCTGGAGGTGGCAAAAAAGGATGTAGGCCACAGAGTGGCACAATGACACAGTGTGTAGGTCACGGCAGCAGCCACAGCGGCAGCATGAGGTCAGACAGTGGCACAATGACAGTGTGTAGGTCACGGCAGCAGCCACAGCAGCAGCATGAGGTCAGACAGTGGCACAATGACACAGTGTGTTGGTCACGGCAGCAGCCACAGCAGCAGCATGAGGTCAGACAGTGGCACAATGTCACAGGGGGTAGGTCACGGCACACCACAACAGCAAACATGAGTCAGACAGTGGCAGAATGACAGTGTGTAGTTCACGGCAGCAGCCACAGCACACAAGAGGTCAGACAGTGGCACAATGACACAGTGTGTAGGTTCACGGCAGCAGCCACAGCAGCAGCATGAGGCAGACCCGTGGCACAATGACATTCTGGAGGTGGCAAAAACAGGAGTAGGCCACAGAGTGGGACCATGACACAGGGGTGTAAGGTAACGGCAGCAGCCACGCAGCAGCATGAGGTCAGACCCGTGGCACAATGAACATTCGGAGGTGGCAAAAAACAGGAGTAGGACACAGAGTGGGACAATGACACAGTGTGTAGGTCCCCGGCAGCAGCCACAGCAGCACCATGAGGTCAGCCAGTCGCACAATGACACAGGGGGTAGGTAACGGCATCAGCCACAGCAGCAGCATGAGGTCAGATAGTGGCACAATGACAGTGTGTAGGTCATGGCAGCAGCCACAGCAGCAGCATGAGGTCAGACAGTGGCACAATGACATTCTGGAGGTGGCAAAAACAGGAGTATGCCACAGAGTGGGACAATGACAGTGTGTAGGTCACGGCATCAGCCACAGCAGCAGCATGAGGTCAGACAGAGGCACAATGACATAGTGTGTAGGTCACGGCAGCAGTCAGAGCAGCAGCATGAGGTCAGACAGTGGCACAATGACATTCTGGAGGTGGCAAAAACTGTAGTAGGCCAGAGAGTGGCACAATGACAGAAAGTGGAGGTGACGGCGGCAGCAGCATGAGGTCAGACAGTGGCACAATGACAGAGTGTGGAGGTGGGTGGCAATACCAGTCCCTGGAAAAGATGGTTGGTGGCAGATGGAGAAACTGTCACAAGATGTTGTGGCATCAGGCGGGTGGCGGCATCAGATAGTGGCTGAGGCAGGTAGTTTGAACCCCGAACATTTCTCACAGTTTGGGTGAGGGTTAATGGCTGATGTGTCTGACGCCTAAGGCATTGGTGTGTGGAAAATCCTGGCCGATCCACGCCTGATTCATCTTGACAAAGTCGGGCGTTCCACATTTCCCGTGGACAAGCGGGGTTTCCCTTGGGGGGAACGATGGCCCCACCCCACTGAACACCCGCCCCGAGCCACATATGGGGGGGGT
>JAODAL010039147.1:0-22205 GCA_025379985.1 Phyllomedusa bahiana
TTTGAAATGTATACTGATAATAAAAGGGGATTTTCACCTAAAAAAGGCCCTCTTACAGAAATGATGTGTACCCCAAATATAAGTTCAGGTCCCCAATATCCGGAAATATTTCAATAGCAAACGTTAAAAATTTTAAAATTTTCCAAAACACTGTCTACACAAGTTTTGGGTGAATTTTATCCAGTGTTTTTATAGAAAAGGTTTGTCGTGTTGCCCCCGGGCCCCCCCCCCCCCCCGTCCCCCGCGTGTTTTTAAAGGGGTAATGCTGCTTTAAAATTCTCTGCTAACTAATAAAATCTTCAAATCAAAATCTAACTAAATTGGGGAAGGCCAAAGCTAATAGTAGAGGTTTCTCTGTCAGAAAAAAGACTAATTTCGCTGACTGTTTGGCACAGGAAAGAGCGCACGTCCCTATTCCTATGGACGCTGAAAACCCCAATAAGGTGAACGGGAAAAATGCAAAATACGGGTCATGTGATTTTTCCAGCCAATCGAAAACCCATAAAAACCCCCGTCATGAAGTCCCCCCACAACCCCCCTGCTGTATTCTGTAATCTGATTTGTGGCCCCCAAAAAATTTTACGGAAGCCCCGAAAATGGCCCCGATTTAAATTAATGATGCACAGTTTTTAACCCTTAATTACGCATGACTGAAAATTTCGTCACCAAAAAACCTTGCCGATTTCAACTTTGTCGATAAAAATCGCTAAACACTAATGATCACAAAACCTGCCAGTCCAAGACATATTTACAACTCGCACTTTTCCTTGCTATAACTATACCCCCCCATTGAGGGCCAAATTTCCCTGACAAATTTTGCTTGTTTTATCATTTTGGGTGATCGCAAGAAAAAAAGGGGCCCACAAGCACGAGTTGCTCCTACTTGTGTTTTGACAAAAAGGCTCCTAAACATGTACCCTTTAAAAAAAAGTAAAAGAAGAATGAGAAAATAGAGTTAAAACAGAACTTTTGCTAGTTTTCATATAAAATTATAATCTTAATATAAAAAATACACGCGACACATGTCATGATGCACTCCACAGTCTCCGCTCCAGACCCCAGATGCATGTTCTCCCCTTTATTGCCCCTGCACTCTTAATACCCCTCGTGCTCCTCCCGTCCCCCTTCCTCTGTTCACAGCACGTGCATACCCCTCCCTTTTGGAACCTATGCATAGGCTCTTTAAATTTTAAAGAACCAGCGTGCGCCACTGACACCCAATAGCAAGCTAATCCTTTAAAGGAACCCCTCCCCCTCCCTTTACCAGTTTTTGGGTTTTTTTGGGCCCATGATTTTGTTTTAAGACTACCCCTTTGGGCCTGCTAGTCCTGATTTGGGCCCCGGCTATATCTGCTAAAATCCCCACCTACTGCTTCCCTCCCAAACCCCAGGTCTCTGCTGTCCATCGTCCCCTTTTTGGGCCCCTCAGCAATCACCGCGAGTGACCACATCAGGGGTAGCAACCTGGGAGTTCCCCCCATCCAAGTCCTCCTGCCTTTTTGCGGGCTCTGGGGGAAAAACCGGGTTCCTTAGCTCCATTTCCTGTTGGGTTTTATTGTTAAATCCGTTTTTTTTATTCAAACAGATCTACCATTTCCCTATAGGGTGGTAACAAAAAAAACCCCCTTTGGTTTTCAAAAATGACCATACCCCAATACAACAAAGCATAGCATATGTAAAAATAATAAGGAAACAGTCTTACCATTGGTGATTTCACACCAAAGATGATATAATGGGGTCAGGAATGGCCCTACCAATGACCTTTTAAGGCCTATTATAACCTAAATGACTATGAAGAGCACCATTGTTGGCCATATTTTCATATTTACATCCTTAAACCCATATAGCTTAAGGGAATGATTGTGCAGGGACAGGTTTCTGATGGAGTCACCCTTGTCAGGGTAGGTGCTCTGTATAGGTATCTAGATCCGACATGGCCTTTTCTGACCCCAATACACCATCTTTGGTGTAAAGCAACTGTTCCCTTATCTTTAGATGTATGCTTTGTTGTTTAGAGGCATTGTGCATTTTGAGTCCAATGGTGTTGTATCACATATATTTTTTATGTATTATGGTTTTAATTTTTATTGAAAAAATAAAAAGTTATGTTTTAACTCAAATTTCCCATCCCTTTGATATGATAAATAAACATTTGTAGTAGTGGTAAAAATGGAGGGTCAGCAAAAAAAAAATACAAGTTTTGTTTAGGTTTAAAAAAAATTATTTTGGAGGTTGATTTGTAAATATAAATGCCACTTTACCCTGACTAAATAATATACATAATACTCATAACCCCCCATCAAAAAGAACACAACGATACAGTAACTTAATTATACCATCATTGATTGACTGAATAAGATCACCACAAACTGATTGAATAATACCACCATAGAGTGACTAAATCATATCACAATACTATAACCGAGTACAACCATACGGTTGCTGAATGAGAAATGATTTTTGAATTTTAATATGTCCTCCATTTTCAGACTGAAAAAAGGGTTTTTTTGTGGCAAAAACCAAAGGGGTTTGCGGGGATGAATCCAAATAAATCCAGTGCTGACCAAACACAGTAATGGGCAAATCAAAAAACAATACATTCAATGAGTCACAATATTTCTTCTCTGATTGGAGTTGTTGTTCATTCTCCCTTTTCTTCTTTATCTGACTGAGACAAAAAGTTGTAATGAGTTTTTCCAATAGAAACTTTAACTGCCTAAAAGCTTTCCAAGAGATTCCAACTTTAGCAACATACATTTCCTATCCTGCAGCCCCCTTCATTGTTGACTACTTATTCGAATAGTGATCCTGCTGTATTTTTTCCACTTTTTCCAAAAGTGGGTTTCCCCAAAAAGAATAAATATAGGTCTGAAAATATTGTAAGCAGTAATGTCCCCAAAAACAATAGTACATGCAGATAGTGCCCCCCAATAGCGTACTGTGCAAGACCATCAAATAGTGGCACATACGGTTTTTTTAAAAAAATTTTCCAGAACCAAAGGGGAAATGTATGAATTCTGGATATAGACCTTTTAAATCACTTTTTTGGGAGTATAATGCGTCAAAAGTATAACCTTTCTTCTGCAGTTATACATACAGGTGCGTCTAGTGCCAATAAACAAGTCGGCTAGGCAACCACCTTTAACTTTTGGGCGGATTTTAACTGTTCTCGTCAAAAGTTTTGGCGTCAAAAAAATTCTAAAAAGTTCACTTTACTAATGTGGGGCAACGCCCCAAAAAACCCTTTGAGTGGACCGAGGCCTTATCCGCCAAAGTTTGGGTATGCCTGTTTATACATCCATAAACGGGCTACAACAGCTTTTTTAGGCCAATCTGGCGCACAACCCTTCTACGTTGCCCCAAGCTTTCCCTTAAATAGCACCATAATTCAAATATTGCATTAACCATATAAGAATTACAACCATTTTACATAGTCATTACAGAAGACTCTGTTTTTAAAAAACAAATCAACACTTGCCTTACTGTGCTGTCTATACAGTGTCAATATCTATTTATGGATTCCTCTGCATCACGTCATTTGTACTTACCTGGGTATCATGAGTACTTTTATTTGAATGCGGATTAAGTTTTTTCTCCTGATATTTGTGAGTGGTGTTTTGCCATTAATGGGGTCCCCGGTGAACCAATTTGGGTTGGGGGGAAAAACCCGGAGCAATGTGGGTACATAATATCAATGTTTTAATTGTTGGGGAGAAGGTGTTGCTGTATACTTTAGTCTACCAACTGTGTGGATGATTACTCCTATTGGAGTGTATCATCAGTAGAAGGTTGAGACTTAAGGACTATTTGGGTCTCTGGGTAAGGGCAGGTTCCTTTTAGGGGTGAGCGTCCTGTCTAGCTAGGTACCTGTTTTTGCTTTTTTATTTTAGGGAATATGTAGGGTATTTGTTTGAATTAAAAAAAAACAAAAAAAACAAGATACTTATTAAAATGTATATTTTATGGGAGTAATTTTTTCTGTGATTAATATTCTCAGGTTTGTGACTAATCCCCCCATTACATTATCTTTTTGGTTTTCCAATCCACCTGGCATATAAAAATTAGCTCAGTGATTTTTAATTTTTTACATAGTCCATCCATTTTCATGAGTTGAAAAGTAATTGGAGAGAGGAGTGTAATATAGTTTTATGGTCCAGTGTGGGCTTCTTACCTTATTATTTCATGACCATTTATGTAAATTAATCGTCTGGAGTTAATTCTACTTGTTTATTTTGCATTTTGTAGCTATTCAAGGGGCTTAAATATGAGCTGTCCAAGAAGCAGTTAATGCATCTGAGTGAGGCTAAAAGAGAAAAAACAAAAATCAGATACAGATCAGCAGAAAGCCAAATAAAAATATTGTAAATTCTTAAAAAAGAAAAACAAACTGGCTCACATAAAAAATAAAAAAATAAATGACATTTAGGCTTCATTCCTAAAAATTCCCAAGAACTCCACAGTGACCCAAAATGAGGACTAGTTAATAAGCATGGAGAGGAACTTGCAACACCACAAAGAATCAAACACTTGGGAGAGAACAGCAATTAAGGTGGACGATTGCAGAATTTTTTCCTTAGTACATAAAAACTTTTTACCACATCTAGCCAAGTCACTCACATTCTTGTTTCTTCCAGGAGACTCCTCAAACTGAGACGGAAAAGGAGGGTTTATGCCCCAAAAATTGGCACTCTCAGGTGGATTGGATGAGCTTCCAAGTAGAACAGATCTCCCCGGGTCAGGATAAAAGGCTTGTTCTCACTACATAGATTCATCTTATCTCAGTCCTGTTTTCTCAGTTTCATTTTTTAATTCAGGGGCCGGTTATTGGCTACTACTGGCCTGTAGTGATGAGCTTTAGGATACCACCTATAGCTACTCGGCCGGCAGCCTATGAGGAGAGATGAACAGTCTGAGCTATAAGCGACCTGAGATCTGATGCAGCCCCATACAAGAGGGGATATCTAGGAATAGAAAGATACTGTTTAATGACACATATAAAAGTGATTGTTGGTTCTGCAAGATTTTTAAACACAAAAAAGCAATCCTTGTAGTGAGACAACCCCTTTTAAGTCTCCTGAAATCAGAAGAGAAAAGGTTGACAAGTATGGTCTACAACTGAGAGAAGTCTTCATGTCTGTAACTACAGGGGGTTTATCTTAAGATACAAACCACTGGTACTGGAACATTCAGAAACAGAAAGGCCAACTTTGCATGAAAATATCTGAAAAATCTCCAAAGATTTGTTGGACAGATGAAATAAATATTATCTTAATGGGATGATGAGAAGAGTATAGTCTGAAGAAGGGAATGAAAGGCTCATGATCCAAAGCATACCACATCCTCCGCTACAAGTGGGATTCCCATTGTAGGATGCAAATTTGAAATGGTTTAACAGAAAATCCATGTGAACAAGGCCTAAAAACCACACCTGTGTTCATTTTAGTTGCTTAAGAATAAGATGGCGAATTGAATTCTAACCAAGTGGAATTAGTTTAGAATGTTCAGGAAAACTTCGGTTTCTGAATGAAGACGAAGTTGGGGTACTCTTGTGAAAGCAAGTGTGCTTTTAGTGATTGATAAAAAGTGCTGCGAGCACATGCATGTTACAATGGGCAAAGCACACTGGAGGAAGAAGGGGCATAGCCTGCCTGACATGTGCAAGATAAGCCAATCAGAGACCGGCGGATTTTGTGACGTCACCGCATATATAAGTTCCGGGCGCGTGACGCAGGGAGCTTCACACTCCTCTCACTGTACTGATCAGAGAAGGTGCTGGCCGCGGCTGAATGTGATAGCTCTTAAACTAAGAAACTGATTTTTTAATACAGCGATTTTTATGTGGTTTCCTCAGCTTGTCTCAAGACTCGCTTCTCTTAATGTTCTATTTCTGATTTTTTGGGGGTAATTGGATCTGAAGTCAGTGAGTGTCCAGTGGAGCTGCATATACAAGTTTTAATGCTACTGCTCACAAGCACCTTGAATATCCCAGGTGATCTAAGCCAGATCTGTTGTATTCATTTAAGAAACAGATTTTTACAATACAAATACCACTATTCATTTTTGGCTGCTCAATTCCTTATGCACAACCAAAAATTAAAATTTTCCTGTAGCCTTACTCACAAGCGAAGGTTTAATTACAATTTTTCTCTTGTGTGTACGTAGAAAACACGCAATTGTAACACGCTACAAAGCTAGTAAGTTTTGTGGCTGCTCAATTCTTTTGCACAATTTACAGTGCAGGGGTTAATTAAGCGTTTTTTTTCTCAGTGGTGACAATAATAAAATCGTCTTTTTCACACCGCCAAAAAGAAAATTTTCCTGTAGCATATTCACAAGCAAAAGGTTAATTACAATTTTTTTCTCTGTTGGGTACTTAGAAAACACCAATTGTAACACCTACAAAGCTATAGTTTGTGGCTGCCTCAATTCATTTGCACAATTAACATCCAGGGGTTAAGCATTGTATCTGCAGTTTACTCATAAAAGAACTTTGTTTTTTCACCGCCACAGAAGAAAATCTGTACCTAATTCATATCCGAAGGTAATTAAGCCTGTTTTGTGCTTTATATTCATAAAATACACAGATTTTTAACGGCACATACAAGTAAATTTTTCTCCTGCCCATTTGTGGAGCGCAATTTTATATCCAATGGTTACCACAAGCTTCTTAGTGGGTTCATTGGAGTCAAATACAGGGTGTGTATTTATCATATACAGATTCTTCCCAAACAGTGCTGTACATTTTTAGAAAAACATTGTCGACAGAGGGGTCCCCGGCCCTTTCCCTGCGAGTGCAAGGTAAAAAACATTCCACCCCATCGCAACACAAAAGGGAGACACACGGGGGTTCACTCGGTGGGGCCACAACTCCCCGCTGTCTCTAGCGGCCGGTGTTGTTCAGCAACCCAAGGGTTTTTGATTTTTTTACTAGGTCATTCACTTCCCCCCAGATCACATCTGACAACCCCACCCAAAGAGTCGGGGGAACGTCAACACAACCCTTAGTGGCATCCCCGGGGAGGGGGTCAGGGGCCCCTCACCTGTCCTCCCCCCCCTCTGTCCCACCCGGTTTCCCTCACCAAGATCTACTAATGGGTCGGGGCCGCGCCCTATATAGCGAGGATAAACCCAATTTGAGGGGGGAGTCAGCAGCTATTTGGGGCACGAAAAAATGGGGCCAATATCCCCTGCTTCTTGCAGTGGGCGGAAAAGTAAGATGTTGAGATGGCGGGGGAGTCATGTTGTGGGGGGGCACCCTTGCATACCAAGACCGGGAGAGGACAGCATGAAAAGAAACACAAATAGATGATGATGTAGCCGACCGCCTTGGAGCGGGTGAGGAAAGGGGCTTCATCACTCAGGGAAGAGGGCGTCAGCTTGCGCGCAGGCAGGGTGCAGCCAGCAAGTGGTCGTGGGCCAGATCAGCGGGATAGCAGCAGTGTGAGGCGGAGCCAATCGGAGGGGTAAAAAAACCCGTTCGCGGGTCCAAGAAAGTAGCACAGGGGCCAGGAGGAGCGGCGGCATATCACTCATCGGAGCGTTGGCGGAAAAAATCCGATACTCGCGGTGGGGCAGTTCTTTGCTAAGACACCGGAAGCCGAATATGTGTATATGTAGAATCTGTGGGGAGAAAGTAAAGCGTGGCCAGGGAGCTAACGTTGGCACCACGCCCTGAGTCAACACATGCAGCGTCCCATCCGGTGGCCTGGGAGAAAAACGTGGGCTCAGGATGTGGTGTTCCATCCTGTCGCCGCAGCAACTGCAGCAAGCAGCAGCAGCAGTGCCCAGTTGCACACATGCATTGCAGCCAGTCAAGGCTCCAACCACCTCATGCAGAAGGGAGCGGTTTCTCTTTGACATCATCTCCCGGTCCAAGATGCTCCTGCTCCTCGCTACTCATGGCGCCAGCAGTCGTTCAGCGAGGCGATTGCAAAGAGAAAACAGTATGCATCCAAAACCATCATAAAGGAGCAGAAGCTGGACCGTTACTCCTGTCCAAAGTTGTGTGCTGCAGTCCTCCCTTTCCAAATGGTGGACTCTGCACCGTTCTGAGAACTAATGGCTTGTGCCGAGCAGAGAAGATGGAGGAGTTCCAAGCTGTAAATTTATTTTCCAAAAAGCAGTACAGCACTTCATAAATATGTAGAACAGAAGGTGGGCCAGTCCTGAGACTTATCCGGT
Source organism: Phyllomedusa bahiana (assembly GCA_025379985.1). Lineage (NCBI taxonomy): Eukaryota > Metazoa > Chordata > Amphibia > Anura > Hylidae > Phyllomedusa > Phyllomedusa bahiana. The sequence goes on from JAODAL010039147.1 coordinate 8,182, forward strand.
TTTGTTCAAAGGTGCACGGCAGACGCGGACGTTTGGGAGCTTGTAACTAAGGTCAGGGGCCAGTAACATGTACTTTACGGCCCACTGGGTGAATGTTGCTTCCGGCCCAGGCACACCAAAAAAACTTGGACAGAGACGCCGCTTTCTCCTCCACGTTGTCAAAACTGATGCTCCTGCGCCAATGTTCCGCCTTATCCCTCCCACCACCAACCACCATCTCAGCCTCCACAAGTAACTGATCCTCATTACCACATGTGTTGGGGCACAGCGGTGTCACGCAGTTCTACACTGGTTGCCTGCGCGAACGAAGTAACACAGGGGAGGTAACTGCTCGCGTCATGGTAGCAAGACAATTTGATGTGTGGCTTCTCCGCGCCAACTGCAAATCGGAACCATGGTGTCGGACAAGGGGGAGGAACTGGTGTCCGCGCTGCACCGAGGAGGCATGGTCCATGCGCCCTATTATTGGCGCAACGTGTTCATTATGTTGTGAAAAGGTTCCTGAAGTCTTCCACCGATATTCAGAAGATTCTGAAAATGGCCAGGAATACTGTGCATGCACTTCATCCATTCCTACAAGCAGGAACACCAAATCCTCGAGATGCAGCGGCAGAACAGCCTCCCCCCACACACTCTGATATGCGATGTTTCCACCCTTTGGAATTCCAGCATGCACATGGGTTGGAACGACTGTATGAAACAGAGAAAGGCCATTAACGATTTTTTGATAATACAGGCGGACAGGAGTACTCCCCTGTGTAACTTTGATGTCAGCCAGTGGCAGCTCATGCGTGACACCTGCCGTTTGTTGAGGCCATTCGAGGAGGCCACATTATTTGTCAGTCACCAAGACTACGGGATGAATAACGTTATTCCACTGCTTCATGGTCCTGGAACAGATGCTGAAAAATCTGTTGGGAAGGGGGACTGGAGACGTGGACTACACTCCCTGCCACATGAGTCCGGTGGAGACTGAAATGGAGGAGGAGGAGGAGGAGGAACATTGGAGAAGAAGCATTGTCTGGTGAATTGAGTGGATTTTCTACCCAGGTGACAAGAGAGGAGGAGCAGGAGCAGTGGAGGAGGTAGATGGAGATGAGGAAGAGAGGCAGATGACCCGCAATCACCGTGGCAGTATACAGTGGAGGATGGAGGCAGGGAGCCCCTCGGAGTCACTTGTGAAGATGGCCCGCAGCAATTGCTGATTGCAGGGCTAGTGACAGCCGAATAGTAGCATCCGGCAGAGGATGAATTCTGGCTCTCCCCCTATTTGGACCCTCGCTACCGGACCCAAAAGGGGAGCCTTTTTTCCCCAAACTATTGAGAGGGTAGGACAAACTAAAATACTATAGGGAAATCCTCCGTAGTCAGTTGGCCGCTGCCTATTGTGCTGGCATCGTTCCTCCTCTGACAGCGTCTGACGGGGGGTTTCATAAGCAATCACGTTTACTGCCGCGGATGCTGGGGGAAGGTGGGGGGTGGAACATTACCAGCTCCATCAGCAGCAACCTAAGTCTGGAGTCACTGATGAGCACTTCCTTCACCCGCCTAGTGAGGAGGGCCAGTCCCAGCAGCAGCAGCAGGACCTGGAGCAGACACTGAACCAACAGGTGGTGGCCTACTTAGCCAAGCACTGTGCCACCACAGTTAGAAGATCCGATGGACTACTGGGCAGCCAAACTGGCTGTGTGGCCGAAACTTGCGAGTTGGCTGTGGAGAAGTGTCCTGCCGGCCAGTAGTGTGGCATCAGAGGCGGGTGTTCAGTGCGGCGGGGGCCATCGTTAACCCCACGGAGAAACCCGCTGTCCACGGAAAAAATGTGGAAACGACTGACCTATGTCACTGTGCCAACTGTCTGACCTCATGCTGCTGCCGCCATCACCTCCACTCTCTGTTTCATTGTGCCACTCTGTCGCATACTCAGTTTGCCACCTCAGAATGTCATTGTGCCCTGTCTGAACCTCATTGCTTGCTGCTGTGGTGCTTGCCGTGACCTACACACTGTGTAATTGTGCCATCTGTCTGACCTCATGCTGCTGCTGTTTGCTGGCTGCCGTGACTTACACACTGTGTAATTGTGCACTGTCTGACTAGGCTGCTTGCTGTGGTGCTGCCGTGCACCTACACACTGTGTCTTGTCCCAACTCTGTGGCCTATCCTGTTTTTGCACCTCCAGAATGCCATTGTGCAACTGTCTGACCTCATGCTGCTGCTCGTGGCTGCTGCCAGATGACCTACACACTGTCATTGTGCCCACTGTCTGACCTCATGCTGCTTGCTGTGGCTGCTACCGTGGACCTACCACACTAGTCCATTGTGCCACTGTTGACCTCATGCTGCTGCTGGGGCTGATGGCCGTGGACCTACCACCCTGTGTCATTGTCCAACTCTTTTCCTCTTCTATGGCCTATTCCTGTTTTTGCACCTCCAGAAAGTCATTGTGCCATTGATCTGACCTCATTCTGCTGCTTTGGCTGCTGCCGTGGACTACACACTGTGTCATTGTGTCACTGTCTGACCTCAGCTGCTAGATTGTGGCTGCTGCCGTGACTACACACTGTGCCATTGTGCCACTGTTGTCCTCATGCTTCTGCTGTGGCTGCTGCCGTGACTACACCTGTGTCATAGTGCCACTCTGTGGCCTACTCCTGTTTTGCACGTCTAGGAATGTCCATTGTGCCACTGTCTGACCTCATGCTGCTGGCTGTGTGATGACGTCAACTCCACACTGTGTCATTGTGCACTCAATTGGGCCTACTCTGTTTTTGCCACCTCCAGAATGTCATTGTGCCACTCTCTGACCTATGGTGCTGTGGCTGCCGCTGTCACTCCACACTCTGTCACTGATGTTGCCACCTGAGCCCTAGCTTGTTTTTTTCCAGATGTCGCTGCCATGACTTTATCAGGCTTACATTCCCCCTCAGTTTTTTGGTCAGTTTAGCCACTCTTACGTGCCCAGGGAATTTTAGAGTGAAGCATTCTAGAGCGGGCTGGCCCAGTCATTCTGCGTGTCATACTAAATACCAACACCTGTTTGAAGACCAAAACCAATTCCCCTCTGAATATTTAAGGCATGCACAAACGTTCTACAGCACCCTGCAGGCTCTGTGCAGCATTGGAAATAGCATGTTTTTTATGTGATTCGTCTGAAGTAAATTCGGAACGAAGTCTATTTTTTGCCGAGAAATTCGGCGAAGTGAACGAACCGAATTTCGGGAAATTCGCCCATCTCTACTTATGAAGTTCCAAATGGTGACATGTTTAAACCACATACAATTCAGACACTACACAATGAGTCATGGCAAATATAGAAAGATAAATTACTTGGACGTCAAAATAAAAAGCTAATATAAATGTAGCTGATAAGATTTATTAACCCTCTTATTCAAATGTATATAACAAACTTATCCAAACCTCTCCATTTTTAATTTGTATTCAAAGAACACATAATCAGTGCAAATTGCTCAGAGACTTGCCGTTAGCAGTTCGTGCCGCTCCATTTAGTACAACATCTTGTCCGAGTTTTAATAGCAGTTCATAGCTTTGTACAATGTGAAGAGAGATAGCGTCCGACCGGCAGCAAGAAGAGGTTTGGATAAGTCTGTTATATGCAGGTGGAATAAGTGGAGAGACTGGGGGAAGCTCCCAAACAGACTTCTCTACTCCTGTTCAATTCATTTAAAAACTAGTGATGAGCGATTACGTCGACTATCGTCATCGGGTGATAGGTCGATAATCGGCATTATCAAGACGATTTCCCAATAGTTGATAATAGATTATCGCCGATGACCATTAAAAGTCTATGGGGAGAGGAAACAAAACACCTTCAATTCTTATACCAAACAGGGCTGGAGAAGCTGGAATTAACATCCACAACAGTCAAATTGATACGTGCTACATCTTAGTGCAAACACACTTTGGTTGATAAAAAGCCACGAAAAAAAATCACAGACCATCACTATCCCTGTTTTGTACCACAGCATGAACCTTAAACCTGCTTGACACAAGAATTAAATAGTGCCAGAAGGAAAGTATTATTTGAACCATCATTTTACAAAACTTGAACTGGAGATTGGGAACTATCCCTGTTCCTGTGGAATACCAGCATGGACCCTTAAACCTGTCTGCCCACAGATAAAAGTGCTGTTTACCCCCCCCCCCCCCCCCCCCCCCCCCCCCCTCGAAAAGGAGTTCTTTCAACAACCATTTTGGTTGAACTGGACATTGGCCATGTCCTGGGCCACAGCATGAGCCCACTAACCTGCATGACCCCAGATTTAAAACTGCCCGGAAAAAGGAGTCTTTTCAACCACCATTTTAGTTGAACTGGACATGATTATACCTGGTCTGGGAAACTACATTGTTCAAGTTCTTCATGTACCTCCCTTGTACATTTCAGGAGCAATATTGTTTCAGCTATTTTGTACATTGCAAGTTTTTTAGTAGTTTTAATTCTAGATAACACATTTTTACAAATCTGAGATGGGAACTCCCACCACGTCTTTCTTTCTTTTCTTTTTTATTGTATTAAATGGGTTGTCTCACCTACAGGAATTGCTAGCTATTTTTAAATAACTTGCAAAAAACAAGTCATTTTGCAATCTGTGTCCATTAACAGTGTCCCTGCTTATTCCTCGTTTTTGACAGCACCATCACCCTTGAGCCACTTTTGACAATTGTGAAGAAACAAATTATCTGTTAGAAACAACCATTTTTTAGAATAAGGACCTGTAGTATTGCTGTATTCAGAAGCAGCATGAACCAAAAAATATAAAAATGACCTTCTAGCACTGTTAAAAAATTGTGAGGGAGAAATGCCACTTAGAAGCCACATTTCTGTTCCAAAGGACCTTGGTTTATAGCTGTTATTTCACAGCAAACATGACCTCAAAAACCATTGAAAATGCGAAAAATTCTAAGATAGAGTTAAATGGAACAGTTTTGTCATGGAAACCTTGGTGTCTTTACAGTATCCATACCGCAAAACCCAGCAAAATGGATCTTTTTGGGAACCTGAGAAATAAAAATTGCAGAGAGAAATGTTCATTTAAAAAAACATTTTCAAGAGACATGTTTCAAGAGGAATGTAGAGAGAGTAGACCGGCAACTTAATCGGTGACTCAGCGATTGGGGCCACATCATCATCAGAGATTCCATGCCTGATTCAAACTTGATGAAGTTCAAACGATCCACATTATCTGTGGAAAAGCAGGGATTTGCGCTTTGGTCTGTTAATGACTCCTCCAGCTGTGATGAAGGTCGCTCAGATAGGACGTGGCTGTTGGGCAAGGACACCACCTCTTTGGCGTGGCGAGTGAGCTCCATGCCATTCATCCATTTTGATACCCAGAAGTTCAAACTGGGTCCGGAACAAATACCAGAAACATCAGTGTGAGACGCCTATAGTCGTGTACCATGATCTTAAGCTGGTCTCTGTGTGTTGTATGTGTACCTGCATTAAATGCGTTTGGTGAGGTGGTAAATAAAGATTGCCAGAGGTAACCCAATAGGCTTCTGCCACTTTGCTGCTGCTGCGGCTACTTGGCACTCTCCTGCTTTTGCGCCAACGTCGCTGGACCGTTGTTCCATCGTGACATTTGAAGAATATGAAGCTGACGCAAAGAGATGTCTCCAGTTGATCAATCAGCAAGGTCTCCATTTCTGATTTTACTCTTATTTGGGTGGGTGGGAAGGGAAAGTGCTGGATTTTTGTTTTGTACCGGGGATCCAGGCGGGTGGCCACCAGTAACTGTTGTTCTTTTGATGGACTTAATGCGAGGATCATTGTTGGAGGAAATGGAGCATCTAAGCAGTCTGATGGAGCCTGAATTTCCCAAGCTCTGGGTCGAGGGGCACTAGCAAACTGATCTTCCTCATCTTCCTCCCCGCCTCAAATTCGCGCCAAACCTCTTACCAAGGCAGGGACATCGGTAAGTCGGTGTCCAGGTATACCTCCTCCTCTCCGTTTCCTCGGCACAGGCTTCAGCACAGCCCTGATTTGCCTCAGATGATGTACCCTTGAGAGTGGATGCGCCGCTCTTGCACATAGCCCTGGAACCACGAACCACTGCCTATGAAGTACCAGATGAATTGTGAAACTGTGGGCCTTGTGGATTCGGACAGAGAGAGGAAAGGATCCTTGTCCACATTTGATGTCATCTCCTCCTCTGTCGCTGGCGGGGACCTGAAAGTTTCAGAGTGTCCAACGATCGTTCCGAACTAAGGATCATCACAATGCTATGCTGCAAGGGCATTGTCCGCACTGACCATTGTTGGTGGCTTCTTTCAATAAACTGGCATGGATTGGTGCAGAGTCTTTCACTTGCCTCCACTCTCGGTGGCTCAACACCCCGAGGTCAACACCGCTGCAATCTCAGGCATGTGTCACTTCCTAGTACGTAATGGCATTTCGCTGCTGCCACAATCGCTGGAGGAATGTGGAGGGTGGAATTCCAGCGTGTTGCCACATCAACAATGAGACATTGACGGGGAGGCCGAGCTGCGCTGAACACAGCCGGCGGGTGATGCGGGGAAGGGGGGTGCGAACTCAGACCTGAGCCTTCCTCAAGGCAGTCCAGACCCGGGTAGCGCTTTAGAATTTTGGATGAAAAGGGTTCTGACTGTGCCAGGCAAGGGATGTGTCCCCTCTGATTTTAAGGGGTGGCCAGCAGTTTTTGACGTTTATCGCACACACCCTTGCTGGAAAAAGGTTTTTGTCCCCCAGCAAGCGCTGGGTTCGTTGGGGGAGAACCATCCAATCTCCTGCCCCGGGGGTGGACGGTCCCAAGACGATTAATTTAAACCGGCTGGTGATGCCCCAAAGGCCCTTGGGGGAAAGAACCTGCCCCATCCCTGCGGTTTTGAAGAGCGTGCACCTACCCTGAGACCCACTGTCCCCCCCAAGACACCCACCCAGCTCACCCAGGAGCTGTCACAGAGTTTATAGCGGCCTTGGCCGGCTACTAGCCCATGTGTCGGTGTCAATGGACTTTTCCGAAAAAGGTTTTGAAAACCGCTTAAAATTTTTTAGAGACAGGGGGCGGGGCCAGGGCAGGGAGGCATTTCTGGAAAAGAAATGCCTGCTCGGATCTGTATTGGGGGGGGAAAGGGCCATGTGTGGCAGAACCATCTGGTTCACCAGACGGAAAAAAACTTTTCCCAAAGGGGAAAAAGCCTGGCTCCCGACATTCGGGCTTTTGGTTTGGAGGGTTTGGGGTTAAAGTGTTTTTCTGCCCCAAACCGGGAAAGACAAAAGGCTGGTGCTAGAGGGCCCGCTGTACGGCTTGCAGGTTTTTAAACTATGGAAGGAGAAGGGGTGGGTGGGTCCCCGGAGTGCTGGTGGGTATCGGCGGGGGGGCTGAAGTGGAGGGGATCCCTGTTCTGATCTGAGAGACATGGGCAGTGAGGAACGTTGGTTGGGGGAGGAGGCGGAGACAGGGGGTGGAAGGGGTTGGAAGCCCGCACGGTGTTGGCCTTTTCCCAGTGTTGCCTCCATTTCAACTCATGAATTCGCTGCATGGACTAAATGTTGGTGGTGGTTAAACCCCTAAGATTTTTGCTTTCTGATGCTTTCAGCAAAGGTGGCATTGACATTAGGGGTTTTAATCAGAGGCTTGCTAAAAAAAGGCCCGGTTGGAGGTCCGGGACCTTTTCACGGCAATAAGCGAGGGCGGTGTTTTGTGATGTGGCGGGGAATCATCTCAGCGGACTTCTACGACCGCCCCTTCCCTTTTTGGGCGGGGCCCGTACTGACATACCCCATCATTCCTCCTGTCCATGATGAGCATGAAAAAATTTGTCAAAAGACCACGTTGGATCCGCAATGTCGTATATCATAACACAGGGGACTTGGTCGTCCCGACTTTTTATCAGAAACTGCGGGCTACAAACAAAGGGACTGCAAGACATTGCCCACCACCCGGGTTTTGCGATTGAGGGTTCCTTTCCCCTTGGGGCATCAGTAAAATGGGGTCAGAGCAGAAAAATCACCTTTTGGCTCTTGGGCTTTGGGAAAGCTTTCTGACCCCAACCGCATTTTGTATCAAAGAGGTCTTTAGAAAAGGGTTATCCACAGTGCTGGGTACAGAGTTTACATTTGGGGTGGCTTGCTTCATGTTGGATGGATGCTGATGATGCTGATGACGAATTTGTGGTGTGACGGGGGACCCCAGGAGGGAAGACTGCTGGATGCAGGTTGTTAACCCCTAAAGGAAAAAATTGGGGACCTGTTTTTCTGAATTACGGGCCCTACCCAAACGTGACAGGCCCCGAGTCCCGCAACGACTCCATGACTTGCGTGTTGTCGCCAGACGGAAGGAGCCCTTCTTCGTACCTCCCCCTCCCTGTCCTACCCCCTCTTTGTCGCTTACCCCTGATTTTGCTCCATGTTCAGAAAAATAAAAATTTAAGAAGGTAGGGAAGGGTTTTTGAAAACTCTTATTTAAAAGACGCAAAACAAGCTATTCTTTAAAAAAACCCCCTAATTTTCACAGCCAATTTTTGGTTAGAAACTGAAATGTTTCTAGCGAATACCTGTGAAATGCGGTCTGGTGGAAGAACCTAAGACAAAATCAAAAAGTGTTCTTCCTTCAGTCCCCGGGTTTACAAAATTTCCCCCCCTAGGACTAGAAAGATATTTTCAACAAATTTTCATACAAATGCGCCAAAAAGAAATTCAACAGCGCAATAAAACAAATTCAAAAGATACACGATGAGAAATTGCGTTTTTTTGCAGCAAGACAACACGATAACAGTTGCTAGAAAATTTTCTATCAGAAATGTTGTAAACGTGGACTATTTGAAAAAAAAACTAGGGCCGCACCACGTACAATACAGCTATTTAATAATTAGGTTAATTTACCTGATAACAAACGGTGTTTTTGCACAATATGAATAAGCTACAACCAACAGTAACTACACAAATTTCTGTATTCAAATTAAAAACAAAGGGTGCTCAATGAACAAAAACTGGGCTCACCAAAGTAAAAAAACACCTATTTTGAAATGATATACGGATAATAAAAAGTGGTTGTTTTGCCCATGAAATACACTGCCAATTACTAGCAATTCTGTATGGTAAATATATGTACAAGATGGGTCTAGAACAAAGCTGGGCTGCGCCAAAGTGAAAAACACTGAATTAAATGTGTACTTTGATAATAATCATTGGTTTTTTGCAACTATGAATACATCTGCAATTACTACAAATTTCTGTATGGAAATATCCATACAAGATGGAGTCTTTTAACAAAAATGGCCTTCGCCATAGTGAACAAAACCTATTAAATTGTGTACTATAATAAAACTGTGGTTTTTGCACCTATAAATATACCTGCGTACTAGAAAAGTCTTCTGTATTCCTAGTTATGAGTACAAAGTTGGAGTCTTGAACAAAGCTGGGCTGCGCCAAAGTGAACAAAACCCTAATTAAATTGTGTACAGGATAATAAAACGTGGCTTTGCACCTATAAATACCACCTGCGGTGACAAGAAAAGTGCTGTATCCTATTGTAAGAACAAAGACGTTTGAACAAAATTTTTTTTTTTTGGGGGGGGGAGGATGTGCCAAAGTGAAGAAAAACCTATTAAATCGGTTACAGATATAAAAGGTGAGATTGCACCTATCAAATACACCTGCAGTAGCTAGAAAAGATCTGTATCCTAAAATAGTTACAGTCTTGCACAAAATAGAAGCTTAATAATTTCACCAAAAACTGGCCTGCCAGCCTGTCTGTCATGTGTTCGCCCGCAGACCCCCAGCTCTCCCCCGCGGCAGTACAGCGCTAGATGCTTCTTTAAATTCACAGCCTAAGTAACCTAAAAACTGAAAATCTCTAATCACCTAAGTGTCTAATGTTCACAGCTAAAAGCATCAGTTTGTCTGTGGTGAAACAAAGAGATCAGTTCGCTGAGCTGATTAAGAGAGACCGAGCACACGTCCTGCTCTTATGATACACAACACACACAATGCTGACAGGAAGGGCCTGATCAATGTAAAACGGTCAAGAGATTTTTCCCAGCCAATCACAAACCATTCACATCCCAGTTCATGACGTCTGCACACCCAGCTCACCCTGGCTCTAATTCTCTAATCTGATTTGCTGGCCCGCAAAAAAGACAGAAAGCGCAGAAAATGCGCAATATTAATAGATTATGCGCAGATTTTAACCTAAATTAACGCGTGATCGAAAAAGGCTTCAAGGTTCGTAAATCAATTGGGCTTCCATTGAAGCCCAAGTTTTTCCTGCAAATGATTACTCCAGTGTGTGACTTGGCCAAGGTTCACAGCAGAATGGTAAATTTGCAGAATAAGGAGCCCTAACCACCCAAGTTTAATGGATTTCATCATTAGGATTTAGAAAGTCTAGGGGCCAATGTAAAAAAGAAAACTGTCTAAGTTTCTAAAATTCCACCTTGTTGCCATAGGCAAAAGGGCGTGATTGGTTGCTATGGGTAGGGTTGAGCGGATACTATTCCAAAAGTTTGAAATTGGCACATTTTTTACGTATAGGAATTTTCGGATGACACGATATCTTTTTCGGCGTTTCCTGTAATTTTGGCGGCCAACCAATCAGCTCAGAGTATAGACGGTGGTTATGGGGGTATACAACGTCAGCTGTGGGCGGTGTATGGATCTCATTGGCTGCAAAAATCACATGAGCTTGTTTTATGTATAAGATTGCATTTCCTGTTCAGGAAGCACTATCAAAGGGGACAATAAGGAATTTTGAAAAAAGCATTTTCTGCTAAATAGGATAATATGAAAAGTTTTTGAGATTCTCAGTCACACTTTTTCATCAAAGCTGTTTTAGCCACCTCCGATCTTCAACGGGATCTCAAGGCAGGTGGTCCTACACTATTGATTACCTCTCGTTTGGGTCCTATTCAACTCCAAATCCAGGAATGAAGGAACCACCTACAAGTTACACTGCACTGATTAAAAAGCCATGTCAAGGTGGGTGGAGTGCAAAAAAACAAAATGGAGAAAGCCACTCCTCCATACTCAAACTAAAAGCAATATATGGTTATGCACATCCAAAAAAACATTTTTTGAAAAAAATGAACATAGGTGCAACACTGGTGCGTGCTGTATTAATACATACATAATCCAATAACATGGCACACTATAACTGAAGCACTATCAAGGGGAAATAGGAATTTGAAAAAAAGCATTTCTGCTATCTAGCATATTGAAAAGTTTTTTTGAGATTTCTTCAGTCACACTTTTGATCAAAACTGTATAAAGCCACCTCCGAACTTCAATCGGGATCTCAAGTCAGGTGGTCTACACTATTGGATTCCTACACTATTGATTTACCTCTCGTTTGGGTCCTATACAGACCTCCATAATCCAGGGAATGAAGGTAACCAGCTTACAAGTTACACTGCACTGATTAAAAAGCCATGTCAAGGTGGGTGGAGTGCAAAAAGCCAAAATGGAGGCAGCCACTCCTCCAAACTCAAACTAAAAGTCTCATTCCTACACTATCTCACTACAGAGCACCACATCTCGCTGCCTTTCCTCAATAGCTGTTTGTCACAGCTCAGAGAGACAGTCTTTTTTTATACAGAGAAACCATCCCTTGTAGCTGTGAAGCTTAGGATATAGCTACATTAGAGAATTTTAGTCTATTTAGTTATGAAGAGAGACTTGTAAAGACTAGTTCAGCTGCGGGAGGTTGGGAGTCAGAGAGGGAAGGGGGTGGATGTGCAGCCCCAGCCTTCCTGTCCTGAACTAGCATTGCAATAGCTATGTTTTTTTACACTTTTTTGCCAGCAAGACTCCCCAACTGTTGGTGAAATTTTACCTTTGTTTTTTGCAGTTCTTATTGGTGTCTGTGCGTCCCAATTTGTAGCAATAGCCCCCCTTGTGACCCAAATTGGAGTTACTAGATATTTAATTGTAACTGGTACCTTATGTCCAGCATAGAAAAACCGACATATTCCATCCGTAGAACATTTAAATAGTTCTATTGCAGTCCGTGCATCTCAGTTTGGCACAAATAGCGCACTTGTATGCAAATTGGGTTACAGAGATTTTATAGTAACTGGTGCCTTTTGTCAGCATTGTAAAACCGCCATATCTTATCTGTATAACTTTTCAATAGTTGTATATTGCACTCCGTGCATCTGCTTCACATTCTAATGTCACGGTGCAACAACATCAGCAACGTGCCAGCAGTAGAATGGGAAGTAGCCGTAGCCATAGCAGCAGCAGAATTGGGAAAATGTTTTTTTTTTTTTTTAAATAGTCAATTTCTTATTGTTAATTTTTATTCTGAGGGTCCATAAGCATTTTTCTTGTTGGTTTTGGGTCAGAATACTATTAAAAGATTGCCAGGGTGGCAAGTAGGGCAATATCCTGCCAGGGACCAGAATCAAAAAGGTGCCATATGATATGTTAGAAATAGGAAGTAGTAATGGGTGGGCACCCCATTTGATTTAGCTGCATGTGGCCATGAAATGGTTAATAGATGACTGACGGCAGCCCTGGCTCTCGCTGCACCCGCTGTAAACTAAGGCCCTGCCAGCTAGAACCTCCGCGTTCCCCGTTGGACGTCTTGCTGCACCACATATGTGACGAGATTGTTGTCCCTGGTGCAAAAAGTGATAGGGGTCTTCATCAGTTCCCATGTGCAATTTCCAATACCGGTGTCTTGTTTTGTGTTAAAGGTGCCCGTACCTGATGTGGCTACGCTGTCCTCATGTTTTCACTTAGTCATTGAACATAATGAAATATTTTAGCATATGATTTTTTTTCTGTGACTTTTATAGCTTAATTGTCTTTCCTAAATGTAGAACATATCCAGTTCACTGTTGTGGATGTTAATTCCAGCTTCTCCTCACCTGTTTTGGGTGTAAGAATGAAGCTGGTGTTTCACCTCCCATAGACTTTAATGGTCACGGCGATAATCGCTATCGACTACGACAACTGATAATTGCGATCTCGACTATCGACCCGATAACAGTATTGACACAATTGCTCATCACTATCTATGGTCAAAAAAAGTTAATTTAGAAACTAACATTTCATACATGTGGCCCTAGGTCTTTTACTCTGCCAAATAAACTTATTTAATTGGGCTTGAATAAGCTTGAAAGTTGATTTCAGGATAGGAATTGGAGGAGTGTGTAACAAATATAGAATTTTGGGGAATATGAGCATTTTGTATAGTTTGATATGGCCCAACCATGACTGTTCAATTTTAGATATTCTGGGCCACATGTATGAAGCTCGCCACGTCGGGCGCACTTTTCGCCAGTTTTCCGCTAAATCTGTGGGCCTGATTTATTGTCGGAGTCGGGGCGCGCATCATACATAACAATGTAAAGGTCCGCCGCGCCTTCGCTAGTGTGTTGAGGCACAGTGCGGGACTTAGGCGCAGTGCGGGACTGCCCCTAACATGTATTCCCGATTCGAGACGGCTGGAAAACGTGAGGACATCATTAAAGATGTGCCGTGCGGAGTATGAATCCCAAAAAAACGGCTTAAAAGGCGTCAAACAATTGCTTAAAAAGAGCTCAACCTACTAAAAAAATACATAAATAAAATCACTTTCCCAAAAATTTAGAACGGGGCCACATCGGGAATTAGGATATTGAAAATTTGCTGGAATATACAGTAATTCCAAATTCTGTAAGCTATTCTCAATTGGTTGCAGAAGCCACCAATCAGAATAGGAGCGGACAGAGAACCATTCTAACCTATGGAAAAATTATTGACCAATCAAATCAAAGGCGGGAATTTTCAAAATAACTAAAAAGGCAGAAAAGACGATTGGTGAACTACGGGGCTTGTCTATCCCAGTCCAATCAGAGCGCGAGCTACTTGTCCCATTGTAGCTATGGAGAGATAAGGGCCAATGAAATCTCGGCGCTCAGTCGCCGTGCGGCATGGAGTATGATTAAAAAAAATCACTTTTATTAAGTGTAAAATATCATCTGAAAAAGAACTGAAACCTTCTATAAACATAAATCAATTAATCCCGACAACGCATTTGTCGCCGGACAGGGCACATAAGGAA
>JAODAL010039148.1:0-16085 GCA_025379985.1 Phyllomedusa bahiana
TCCTTATGTAGCCCCTGTCGTCGGCGACAAATGCGTTGTTCGGATTTAATTGATTTATGTTTATTGAAATGTTTCAGTTCTTTTTATCAGATGATAATATTATACCACTTAATAAAAGTGATTTTTTTTTAATCATACTCCATGCCGCACGGCGCTGAGCGCCGAGATTCATTGCCCTATCTCTCCATAACTACAATGGGACAAGTAGCTCGCGCTCTGATTGCTGGGATAGCACAAGCCCACCGCTAGTTTCAACCAATTCAGCCTCTTTCTGCCTTTTTAGTGAAATTTTGAACTGTCCCGCCTTTGATTTGATGGTCAATATTTCTCCATAGGTTAGAATGGTTTCACTGTCGCTCCTATTCTGATTGCTGCTTCTGCCAACCAATGATAATAGCTACAGAATATGAAATTACTGTATTTCCCAGCAATTTTCAATATCCTAATTCCCGGATGTGAGCGCCGTTCTAAATTTTGAAAGTGATTTTATTTATGTATTTTTTTAGTAGGTTGATCTCTTTTTAAGACAATGTTTTGACGCCTTTATAAAGCCGATTTTTAGATTCATACACCGCACAGGAACAGTCTTTAATGATGTCTCACATGTTTTCAGCCTGTCTCGAAATCTGAATACATGTTTGGGAAGTCCGCACTGCGCCTAAGTCCCCACTGTGCCTCACACACTAGCTAGCGCGGCGGACATTACATGATATGTATGAGGCGCCGCCCCGACTCCGACATAAATCAGGCACAGATTTAGCCGGAAAACTGGTGAAAAAGTGCGCCCCGACGTGGCGAGCTTCATACATGTGGCCCAGAATATCTAAAATTGAACAGTCATGGTTGGGCCATATCAATCTATACAAAATGCTCATATTCCCCAAAATTCTATATTTGTTACACACTCCTCCAATTCCTATCCTGATATCCCAAACTTTCAACTTATTCAGCCCAAACTTAGAATAAAGATTTATTTGGCAGAGTAAAAGACCTAGGGCCACATGTATGAAAACTGTCTAGTTCTAAAATTAACTTTTTTGCCCATAGCTAGTGATGAGCAATTGTGTCAATAATTGTTATCGGGTCGATAGTCGATATCGGCAATTATCATGTCGATAGTCGATAGTCGATTATCGCCGATGACCATTAAAGTCCTATGGATGAGGAACACTCAGCTTCAATCTTACACCCATACAGGTGAGGAGAAGCTGGAATTAACATCACAACAGTGAACTGGAGATATGTTCTACATTTAGGAAAGACAATTTAAGCATAAAAGTCCACTAGAAAAAAAATCATATGCTAAAATATTTCATTATGTTCAATGACTAAGTGAAAACATGAGGACAGCGTAGCCACATCAGGTACGGGCACCTTTAACACAAAACAAGACACCGGTATTGGAAATTGCACATGGGAACTGGCAGGAGACCCCTATCACTTTTTGCAACCAGAGGACCAAACATCTCGTCACATAAGGTGGCAGCAAGAACGACACCAACGGGGAACGCGTAGTTCAGCTGGCAGGGCTTAGTTACAGCGGTGCAGCTAGAGCCAGGGCTGCCGTCATCAATCTATTAACCAATTTCATGCACATGCACTAAATCAAATGGGGGGTGCCCCACCCATTACTACTTCCTATTTCTAACTATCATAATGGCACCTTTTTGATTCTGGTCCCCTGCAGGAAATATTAGCCCTATGCCACCCCCAGGCAATCATTTTAAAGTATTCCTGTCTGACCCCAAAAAACCCCAAAAAATGCCTTTTATGGACCCTCAGAAAAAAATGAACAATAAGAAATCTGACTATTTAAAAAAAATAAAAAACATATTCCCAATTCTGCTGCTGCTATGGCTCGGCTACTTCCCATTCTACTGCTGGCGAACGTTGCTGGATTTGTTTGCACCGTACATAAGAATGTGAAGCAGATGCACGAGAGCAATATACAACTATTTGAAAAGTATATCACAGATAAGATATGGCGTTTATAACAATGCTGACAACAGGCCCAGTTACTGATAAAATATCTGTAACGCCAATTTTGCATACTCAAGTTGTGGGCTGCTATTGTGCAACTGAGATGCACGACTGCAATAGAACTATTTAAATGTTCTACGGATGAGATATGTCGGTTTTACAATGCTGACATAAGGTACCAGTTACAATAAAATATCTGTAACCCAATTTGGGTACAAGGGGGCTATTTGCTACAAATTGGGACGCACAGACACCAATAGAACTGCAAAAACAAAATGTAAAATTTCACCTCAGTTGGGAGGTCTGCTGGCCAAAAAGTGTAAAAAAAACATAGCTATTTCAATGCAAGTTCAGGACAGGAC
Source organism: Phyllomedusa bahiana (assembly GCA_025379985.1). Taxonomy (NCBI): domain Eukaryota; kingdom Metazoa; phylum Chordata; class Amphibia; order Anura; family Hylidae; genus Phyllomedusa; species Phyllomedusa bahiana. The sequence continues at coordinate 2,343 of JAODAL010039148.1, forward strand.
AGGCTGGGCTGCACATCACCCCCCTTCCTTTCTGACTCCCACCTCCCCGCAGCTGAACACAGTCTTTACAAGTCTCTCTCTCTCTCTAACTAAATAAGACACTAAAATTCTCTAAATGTAGCTATATCCTAAGCTTCACAGCTACAATGGATGGTTTTCTGTAGAAAAAAATGAACTGTATCTCTTCTCACTGATCTCTGAGACAACAATCTATTAATTGGGAACAGGCGAAGCGAGATGTGTTGCTCTGTTGTGGAAAGTGTAGGAAATGAGACTTATTTAGTTTGAGTTTGGAGGAGTGGCTGCCCCCATTTTGGCTTTATTGCACTCCACCCACCTTTACATGGCTTTTTAAATCAGTGCACGTGTAACTTGTAAGCAGGTTTCCCTTCATTCCCTGATTATGGAGGTCTGAATAGACCCAAACGAGAGGTATCAATAGTGTAGGAATCAATAGTGTAGGACCACCTGCCTTGAGATCCCGTTGAGTTCGGAAGTGGCCTTATACAGTTTTGATCAAAAGTGTGAACTAACTGAGAATCTCAAAAAACTTTTCATATATGACTAGATATCAGAAATGCTTTTTTTCAAATTTCCTATTATCCCCTTTGATAGGCTTCAGTCTTTAAGTGGTGCCACTGTTATTTTGAATATGTAGTATACTACAGCCGCAACCAGTGTTGCAAACCTATGTTCATTTTTTTCAAAAAAACAATTTTTTTTGGATGTCGCATAACCATAATATGCTTTTAGTTTTGAGTATGGAGAGTGGCTTTCTCCTTTCAATCTCTATCATTATTGTTTTTTTGCAACTCCAGCCCACCTTGACATGGCTTTTTAATCAGTGCAGGTTAACTTGTAGCTGGTTCCTTCAATTACCTGGATTATGGAGTCTGAATAGGACCCAAAACGAGAGGTATCACTAGTGTAGGACCACCTGCCTTGAGATTCCGTTGAAGTTCGGAGGTGGCTAAAACAGCTTTGATGAAAAGTGTGAACTGAGAATCTCAAAAAACTTTTCATATATCCTATTTAGCAGAAATGCTTTTTTCAAAATTCCTATGTCCCCTTTGATAGTGCTTCCTGAACAGGAAATGCAATCTTATACATAAAACAAGGTCATGTGATTTTTGCAGCCAATGAGATCCATACACCGCCCACAGCTGACGTCGTATACCCCCAAAGTAGACCACCCGTATATATCTCTGACGCTGAATTGTTGGACACCGCCAAAATTACAGGAAACGCCGAAAAAGATTATCGTGTCATCCGAAAATTCCTATAAACGTAAAAATCGTGCCAATTTCAACTTTTGTTGATAGTATCGCTCAACCCTACCCATAGCAACCAATCAGCCTTTTGCCTATGGCAACAAAGTGAATTTTAGAACTAGACAGTTTTCATACATGTGGCCCCTAGACTTTCTAAATCCTAATGATGAAATCCATTAAACTTGGGTGGTTAGGGCTCCTTATTCTGCAAATTTACCATTCTGCTGTGAACCTTGGCCAAGTCACACACTGGAGTAATCATTTGCAGTGAAAAACTGGGCTTCTAATGGAAGCCCAAATAATTTAACTAAACTTGAAGCCCTTTTCGATCACACTGCGTTAAATTTAGGTTAAAATCTCAGCGCCTAATCTATTTAATATTGCAGCCATTTTTCTTGCGCTTTCAGTCATTTTTGCAGGCAGCAAATCAGCTTAGAGAATAGAGCAGGGTGAGCTGGTGTGCGACTCATGAACTTGGATGTGAATGGTTGTGATTGGCTGGAAAAATCACATGACCCTCCCCTCGTTTCATTGAACAGCCCTTCCTGTTCAGCATCATGTGGGTGTCTGTGTATCATAAGGAGCAGGACGTGTGCTCGTCTCTCTTAAAACGCTCACGAAACTGTTCTCTTTGTTCACACAGACAACTATGCTTTCAGCTGTGAAACATTAGAAACTTAGGATAGATTAGAGATTTTCAGTTTTTAGTTACTTAGGCTGAGAATTTTAAAGAAGCATCTAGCGCTGTACAGCCGCGGGGGAGAGCAGGGGGTCTGCGGGCGAACACAGACAGACAGGCTGGCAGGCCAGTTTTTGGTGAAATATTAGCTTCTATTTTGTGCAGCCTGTACTTATATTAGGATACAAGATCTTTTACATAGCAAACTGCAGGTGTATTTGATAGGTGCAAATCTATCCTTTTTATCTGTACAACGATTTATTAGGTTTTTTCTTTCACTTTGGCACATCTCAGTTTTGTCAAAGACCCTCTTATGTTCTTACAAATAGGATACAGAACTATTTCTAGTCACCCAGGTGTATTTTATAGGTGCAAAAGCCCACGTTTTTGTTATTACCGTAACACAATTTAATTATGTTTTGTTCACTTGGGCGCAGCCCATCTTTGTTCAGAGACCCACTTGTTGTACTCATAAAAGGATACAGAACTATTTCTAGTCACCGCAGGTATATTTATAGTGCAAAAACCCGTTTTAATTATACGACACAATTTAATTAGGTTTTGTTCACTTGGGGCGCAGGCCATATTTTGTTAAAATACCCATCTTGTATGGATAATACCATACAGAAATTTGTCTAGTAATTGCAGATTGTAATTACCATAGGTGCAAAAACCACCTATTATTAACAGTACACACAATTTAATTTCAGTGTTTTTTCACTTTTGGGCAGCCCAGCTTTGAGTTCAAAGACTCCATCTTGAACATATATTACATACAGAAATTTGCTATTAATTGCAGGTGTATTTCATAGGTGCAAAAACCACCTTTTATTTCCGTATACATTCAAAATAGGTGAGTTTTTTACTTTGGTGAGGCCCATTTTTGTACATCATAGCCACCTTGTATTTTAATTTGGAATACAGAAATTTAGTAGTTACTGTTGAGTATTCAATGTGCAAAAACCACCGTTTGTATCAAGTATAATTATTAAATAGCTGTATTGTACGTGGTACGGCCCAAGTTTTTTTCAAATAGACCACGTTGTACAACATTTCTGATGAAAAATTTTCTAGCAACTGTTCTCGTTTGTCATTGCAGTGCAAAAAACGCAATTTCTCATCCGTGTACTTTTGAATAGTTTTATGAGCGCTCATCGTTGAATTTCCGTTGGCGCACCTATGTAGATGATAATTTGGTTGAAAACTATCAATTCCTAGTCCAACTGCGGAAGTAGTAAATCCCTTGGACTGAAGGAGAAACACTGTTGATTTGTCTTACGGTTCTTCCACCAAACCCAGCATTTCACAGGTATCTAATTCTCGCTATAAACATTTCAGTTTCTAATCCTAATGGCTGTAGAAAAATTAGAGGGATTTAAGAATATGCTGTGATTTGCCGTCTTTTAATTAATAAGAGAACCTATTCAAAAACCCTTCCATACCTTCTTACAAATTGTTTATCTTCTGAACATGGAGCGAAATACAGATGGTAAGGCGAGCAAGAGGGGGAAAGGAACAAGGAGGTAGAGGTACGAGAGAAGGTGCTCCTTCCAGTGCTGGCGACAACACGCAAGTCCAGTGGACATCGTCCGTTTTTGCAGACCAGTCAGGCCTGTCATCGCTTGGTCAGGGCCCTGTAAACATCTCGGCAGAAATGAACAAGCGTCGCCCATCTTTTCCTTAGTGGTTAATCAACCTGCATCCAGCAGTCTTACCTCCTCTTCTCTCCAGTCAAAACACAAATGTCGTCATCAGCATCACTCAGCATCCATGCCAACATGAAAGCGAAGGCCAGCCCAAATGTCAACTCGTGTACCCAGCACTGTGGGATAATCCATTTTCTGAAGACCTCTTTGATGACAAAATATGCGGTGGGGTCAGAAGCATTTTCAAAGACCAAGAGCCAAAGAGGATGAATTTTGTCTGCTCTGACGCCCCAGTTAACTGATGCCCTCAGAGGGGAGAAGGAAGCCTGTCAATCGGCAAAAATCCCTCGGTGGTCGCAATGTCTTGCAGTGCCTCTTGGCTTGTAGCCCGCAGCTTCTGATGCAGAAATGTCAGACGACCAAGTCACATGTGTTGATGATGATGACGACATTTGCGGATTCCAAGCGTGGTCTTTTGACACAAATTGCTTGCGATGGCTTCATCACTGGACGAGGAGGAGATATGGAGGTAGTGTCTTACGGGCCCCCCTCAAAAAGGGAGAGGGCGGTCGTAGAAGTCCGCTGAGGATGAATTCCGCCAGCCACGATCAGCGAAACACCGAGCTCCTCGCTTAAGCCGTCGAAAAGGTCCATGACCTCATCAGCCTGGGCCTTTTCGAGCAACCTCTGATTCACCCATTAATGATCATATGCCACCTTTGCTGTAAACGCATCAGTAAAGCAAGATCTTAGGTGTTAAAAACCACCACCAACATGTCTAGTCACAATGTCAGCGAATGCAATGGTTGAAATGGAGGCAACACTTGGCCAAAAAGGCCACACTCGATGCCGGGACTTCCAACCACTGTCCACCCTCTGGTCTCCGCCGTCCTCCGCCACCCACCAAGCGTTCCTCACTGCCCATGTCTCTCATGAGTACATGAACAGGGATCAGCCTCCAACTTCAGCCGTCCACTCGTCGCCCGAGTAATCCACCAGCACCGTTTCCGGAGACCCATCCCCTACCCCTTCCTCCTTCCACTAGTATTCACCATCCTGCCACGCCAGATACCGCGTGCCAGTCTAGCAGCCAGCCTTCTGTTCTTTCAGGTTTGGGAGCAGAAGAAACACTATTAACCAAACCTTACCCAAAGCAAAAGCCTTAATTGGTCGGCATTGCCAGGTCTTTTGGCCTTGGAAATGCTGCGTTTCCCCGTCTGATGAACACAGGATGGGTTTCTGCCACATCATGTCCCTTGCCTGCCCCCCAATACCAGATGCCCGAGCAGGCATTCTTTGCCAGAAATCGCCATCCCTGCCCTGGCCGCCACTTGTCATCTAAAAATTTCCAAGCGTGTTGTCAACACCAGTTGTCTGGAAAAAGTCCATCTGTACCACCGAAACATGGACTAGTAAGCTACGGCCAAGGCCTGCTATAAATCTCTGTGTACAGCTCACAGGGAGAGCTGGGTGGATGTCTCTGGGGGTGACAGTGGCTCTCATGCTAGGTGCCACCGCTCCTTCAAAACTGCAGGATGGTGTCAGGTTCTTTCCTCCAAGTCCTTGTGGTGGCATCACACAGGCCGGTTGTTTAAATTAATCTTACTTGGATACGTGTCCACGACACCAGTCAGGAGTCTGTGGATGCGGTTTCTCCGCAACGAGACCGAGCGCTAGCTGGTGACAAAACTTTGTGCCAGACAAGGTGTGTGCGAGATAACGGTCAAAATCTGCTGCCGCCCTTAAGAGCAGTAGCTGGAGCACATCCTTGCCTGGCACATGTCATGAACCTTGATCATCCAGAAATTATCTAAAGCGCTACCTACCGTGTCTGGACTGGGCCTGCTGATGAAGGCTCGAGGTCTAGTTCGGCACTTTCCTGCATCATCCCCGCCTGTACTAGTGTTGCAAGGTGGTCAGCTCGGCCTCCCCCGTCCAAACGTCTCATGTTGACGTGGCAACACACTGGAATTCCACCCTCCACATGCCTCCAGCGATTGTGGCAGCAGCGCAATGCCATTACTCAGTACAAAGTGACACATGCCTGACAAGAAGGGTGCGACCTCGGGGTGGTTGAGGCCACCGAGAGTGGAGGCAGGTGAAAGTGCTACTGCACCATCCGATGCCAGTTTTTGATAGAAGCCACCAAAAATGGTCAGCATGAGCATTGTGATGATCTAGTTCTGGAACGATCGTTGGACACTCAGCAAACAACAGGTCCCGCAGCCAGACTGAGGAGGAGACGGACACAGATGCGACACGGAGCCGTTTCTCTCCGTCGAATCCACAAGGCCCGACAGTTTCACAATTTTAAATCGGTCTTCATTAGCATGGTTCGGGGTCCAGGGCTAGCGCAAGGCGACGCCTCAGCTCTCATGGACCAGCATCTGAGGCAAGTCTGGGCTGTAGTTGAAGCTGTGCCTGAGGCAGCGAAGGAGTATGTTATGCTTGGACCACCGACGTTACTGACGTCCGCCTTGGAAAGAGGTTGCCGCTGAATTTGAGGTGGAGTCAAGGAATATGAGGGAAGATGAGTTTGCTAGTTTTGCCCCTTGAACCCAGAGCCTTGGGAAATCAAGGACCATCTCTCACATGATATGCTTGGATGCTCAATTTCCTCCGACCATGACCTCGCATTAAGGCCATCAAAAGAAACCAACAGTTACTGGGGGCCACCCTACTGGATCCCCGTACAAAACAAAAACTCATTCACTTTTCCTTCCACCCACCAATAGAACGTATAATTGCAGAAATGGAGACCTTGCTAATTGATCAACTGAAACAACAGTTCGTCTGCTTCACGTTCTCAAATGTCACGGTGAACAACTGTCAGCGATGTGACATCAGCAGAGTGCCCAAGTAGCTGCAAGCGGCAGCACGCAGCAGGCAATGTGGCAAGAAGCCTAATGGGTGACCTCTAGCACTCTTTGATTTACCACCCTCTCAACCAACGCCATGTAATGCAGGGCAACTCATAACAACACACAGAGACCCAGCTTAAGACAATGGGTGCACGACTATCTGCTTCTCAACACCATGTTTTTTGGCAATGTGATCCGGACCCCAATAGACTCTGGGAATCCAAAATGGATGAATGGGGCCGAGCACGCTCACCACGCCATAGAGTGTTGTCCCTGTCCCAGAACAGCCCCAGCGTCATATCTGAGGCGGTACCTTCAGCACGGCTGAGTAGTCATTACAGACAAACGTATCCTCCTGTCTTTCCATAGATAAATGTGGATTCGTTTTAGAATGTAGACTTTTTCTATATCAAGATGAATCCAGCATGGATCTCTGAATGATAGTTGTGGCTCCAATATTGCCGAGGTCACCGATAAGTTGCCGGGTCTACTTCACATTCCTCTTCAAACAGAAATGGTCCTCATTAAACAAAATTTTTTAAAAATGATCAATTTCTCTCTGCAATTTTTATCTCATTTCCCCAAAAGTTCTTTTTGCTGGTTTTGCGTGAGGAGACTGTAAAAGACAGCAAGGTTTTCATGACAAAAACGATTTCCATTTTCTCACTTTGCGACATGTTTGAACGGGCCTTTCCGCCGTTTTCTGGTGTATAATCTGGCGCCTTGTCCCGGCGCGAATCCCCCTGTCGGAACGCAGGGAAGCGGTTTTAGGCGCATAGAGTGTTCGCGCATACACTTTCAAGCTGTCACCCTACCGCATGAAAGGGGTGGACAATGAGCGCAGTGTCGGCGCGGCGTACGGCGTTCCGAGGCGCTCCGCCTCTCCGTGCAGCAGGAGTATGATCCGAAAAAAAAATTCGCCTTTATAAAGGCGGGAACAACAGTGTCAAAAAGAGCTGAACCTTCAAAATAAACAAAATAAGAAAAAAAAAATAAAACCTTTCCCAAAAATCTAAGAACGTCGCAATATCAAGAAATCGGATATTTGGGAAATTGCCGGGAAATACAGTAAATTCAAATTTCCTGGAAAGTTCTAATCATTGGTCTGTATAAACGACATGAACCATTAAAACCTATGGAGAACGATTGACCAATCAGAATCACAACGGCGGGACAGTTCAAAATACAAAATAAAAATGCAGAAAGAGCTGATTGGTTGAGCTAGCGAGCGGGGATTGGCTATCTCGGCCACAGAATAGGAGCGACAAAGACCCCATATATTCCTATGAGAACTATTAGACCAATCAAAAAATCAAAGGCGGGACTGTTCCAAAATACAGTAAAAGTACAGAAAAGAGCCTGACTGCTGAGCTACTGCGGGCACTTAGCTATCCCCAATCCAAACAGAGCGCGAGCTACTTCACCCATTGTAGTCTATGGAGAGAGCCGCGCAAATAAAACTGAAATCTCAGTCGCTCATGCCGTGCGGTCATGAAGTATTAAATAAAAAAATATTTTGACTAAGTTTAAAATATTATCAGATAAAGAGCTAAACCTTCTGTAACAAAATAAATCAGTAAAACCCCGAAAAAACGCGTTGTGAGCGCCGAGACCGCCACCGGCGACTACATAGGGAATTGCACATAGAAAGAATTGCCGGGAATACAGTAATTCAAATGCTTAGAGCTCCTCTGATTGCGGGTTCTTTCATAAATCATCCAAACAGAAATAGGAGCGACAGTGATAAACGGAGGCAGGTATGATCCGCGTGGACCACCGCAAGCAGATGGTTAAGCCGTACCAGGGGACGGAGTCTAAGTAGAACCCTTATTTTCACCAGAGCCCCAGCCGCAAGACGGGATGAGGACTTCCTGCGGCGAGACCTACCAGGTCGTCCCACTGGCGTACTTGCTTGCGGTGGCAGCCAAGGCATGCGTGGTACAGAATCGTAGACGTAGGCCTAAGTCGGGGTACAGAGCAAGAGGTCAGGGCAGGCGGCAACGGTTCGGTGGTCAGGATACAGGGGCGCAGAGGTACGGTACACGGAAGTCAGGAACAACGGAGGCACAAGAAGCTTTTCTCTTTGAAGGCAGTAACAGCACTAAAGATCCGGCAAAGGTGACCCGGAAGGAAGAGGGTTAAATAGGGTCACCCAGCCAGCCATAACCAATAATGGTCGACTGGCCCCTTAAATCCCCGAGAGGCCGGGCGCGCCGCGCACTAAGGCGCGGGCACGCCACAAGCCGTCCGGAATCAGGATTACGGAAGGACTCAGAGCGCGGACAGGATAAGGGAAAGCCGGTGACCCGACCCCGCGGGCACGGCGTGCGCCACGGGAGCCTCGACGGGTGGCAGCACGGGTGTGCCCGCAGCAGCCCGGACGGGGGGCTTGCGGGACCCACCCTTGCCAGTACCCCCGCCCCCAAGGCCCACTTCCTCCTTCTCTTGTTCGGAGGTAAGGTCAAGACGAGAACCGTTTCGGTCGCAGGATGTTCTCGCCAGGCTCCCAAGATCTCTCCTCCGACCGAAATCCCTGCCACAATCCACACAAAAATTGGACGTTTTGAACACCCGCCCTAACTGACCTCATAGCCAAGATCTCTTTCCGCAAATATTTGGAGGCTACGACTCAGAGAAGGGAGGGACAACTTTTCTTGGAGAAGCGGTTCAACACAACGTGCTTCAGGAAGGGATCACATGAAAATAATTAGGGAAACGCATAGTGGGAGAGAGTCGAAGCTTGATACTCCACTGGGTTAATACGGCTCCGTATTTCAAAGGAGCCTAGGAGCGCGGGCCAAGCTTGTAACTGGGGATTTTTAGCCTTGACAATATTTGGCGGACAGCCAGACAATGTCTCCAGGGTTTAAAGGTTGTGGAGGCTGGTTCTCCTGCTATATCGTCCGCTCTGGACCCTACATAACGTGGCGCAAGCCCGCTGCAGGACTGACCGAGTTCTGCTCCACCCAGATGCATATATGACGTGGACCAAGGCATCCACAGAGTGAACCTCGGAGGAGAGGGCAGAGAGGAGAGGAGGGCGGGGATGCCGACCAAATACAATAAACAAGGGAGACGCCGGAGGACCCTGAATCCAGTGAATTAGTATGAAATTCTGCCCAGTAGGAGTCGTACCAGTCCATCCTGGCGGGCAGAAACAAAGTGCCGTAAGGAACATGCCCAGAATCTGTTGACCTCACTCCTACCTGGCCGTTAGAATTGCGGGTGGTAAGATCGAAGAGAAGTCTAACTCACCCGCAATCGAGGTAGCAGAGTGCGCGCCAGAACATGGACAACGAACTTGCACCCGCACGATCAGAAACGATGTCTGGGGCATGGCCGTGCATGCGGAAGAATGTTGTGCAAAAGAATCAGGGAGGAAGACGGAGGTGCGAAGGTAACCCGGGCCAGTGTGACGAAATGCGACATCTTTCGAAAACCTATCCCGTAATGACCCAATCACGGTGTTGCCCCCGAGGAGGATGGAAGGTCGGTGCGATGAAATCCATCGGCCACATGGGAACCAAAGGAACACTGGCGTAGGCAGGGGGTCGCAGTAGACCCTGAGAGGGCCGTGGCGGGGCAACCCCTTATTCCGGGCCACAAGTAGCACAGCAGGCATCCCAAAGTCGCTTAATATCTTTTTGCCAGTCCTGTCAACCAGTAGAACCGAGAGATCAACCTGGAACTTCTACGGGCCCCCGGTATGTCCTGGCCAACATGGAGCAGTGTCCCCCAATTCAGGATTTTCTTGGCGCAGACGATGGCCGAACGTAGGTCTTGCACAGAGGTGATCTGCCGAATTGAGGACAGTGCTTGCTTGGATTCATACGTTCCCGTGAGATATGATGTGTTTGAGGCTGCGGCTCCTTCCGGTGACGTCGGATGCGCTAGAGAGGCTTCTGCCCTGATGTTCTTTTCCGGCTGGGGCGAAATGGATCCGAAGTCAAATCTGTGGAAAAAAAAGAGACCACCGTGCTTGCCGAGGGTTGAGGCGCTGGGCCGACTGAGTACTGAAGTTTTTTTGATCATTATAACACCATCGAAAGTGGATGACGAGCTCCCTCCATAAGATGCCGCCAACTCATTTCCCAGGGCCCCATCTTGATAGCGAGCAATTTCTCGGTCCCCAAAAATTACATAGTTCCACTCGCCGACGAGAAGTCTGAGAAGAAGCCTCACCCCCGCATGGTGACGGTTTCTCCCCTTGGGACGCCTTTTGAGTAAGGACAAGCTCCTGCCACCCACCGAAGAGGCCACTCCACTTCCAGAGAGGAAAGTGCATCTCAGGATTCAGGCGTGACAGAATCAGGTGCGGAAAGCAAAGGCTGACTTCAAATCCGAGAAGTGCCTCTTTCGGCCGCTGGTGGCCAACATTTGGATAGCCTTCTTCTTGGAGAGCCACAATTGGAGCCACCAGTGTAGAGAAGTGGGTAATAAACTGGATATAATAATTGGCAAAGCCCAGAAAACGTGGTATGGCTCGAAGGCCAACAGGTCGTGGCCGTTGCATGATAGCTGCCAGCTCTTCTAGTGTGATCCATCTGCAGGCCCTCGGTCAGAGACGAAGTAACCGAGGAAAGGAGCAGACTAGGATTGTGTGGAACACGCACTTCATCAAACTTGGCGTACAGGCGGTTGCTGCGAAGAGCGTGTTGCAGGACCAAGGCGTACCTGTGATAGATAGGGTCCGGAATAATTAGGTCAGGGGAGAAAACCAAAATTCCGTCCAGAATACACGATGACCACACTTGTAGAGGCAGAGCCTCTGAAGATGATCGTTTAACGAACTTTCCTGATAAGTACCGCGGGGGCATTGCACAGGACCTGAATGGCATTACCAGGTATTCAAAACGGCCGTGGGGGGTTTTTTTTTTTTTTTGGGGCCCCCTTCCTAAACCCCCCCTTTTTTTTCCCCCTTTTTTTTCCCCCCCCCCGGGGGAAAAAAAAAAAATTTTTTTGGGGCCCCCCGGGGGGGCCCCCCGTTTTTAAAAAAAGGGAAAATTTCCCCCCCCCCCCCCCCCGGGCCCCCCCGGGGAAAAATTTCCCCCCCTTTTTTAAAAACCCCCCCCCAAACCCCCCCCCCGGGGGTTTTTTGGGCCCTTTTGGAAGGGCCCCCCGCCAAAAGGGGGCCCCCCCTTTGGGGAAAAAAAAAAAGGGGGAAAACAGGGCCCCAAACCAAAGGGCCCCCCCTTTTAAAAACCTTTTCCCCGGGGCCAAAAAGGGGGCCCCCCCCGGGGGCCCCTTGGGGGAAATTAAAAAAGGTTTAAAAGGGGGGGCCCCCAAAAAAAGGGGGTTTTTTTTTTCCCCGGGGGTTTTTTAAAAGGGGCCCCCCCTTTTTTTAAATTTAGGGCCCCTTTGGGGAAAAAAAGGGGGGGGGGGGTTTGGGAAAAATCAAAAGGGGGGGGGGGGCCCCAAAACGGGGGACCAAGGGGGTTTTTTGGGGGGGGGGAAAAAAACCCCCCCCCCAAAAAAAAAAAAATTTTAAAAATTTCCCCTTTCCGGGAAACCCCCGGGGGTTTTCCGGACCCGGGGGGGGTTTTTTGGGGGGGGTTTTGGCCCTTTTAAAACCCCCCCGGGGGGGAAGGGGTTTTCCCCCAAAAAAAAAGGGGGCCCTTTCCCCCCCCAATTTGGCCCCCCCCAACCCCCAAAAAAAAACTTTCCCCAAACCCCCCCCGGGTTTTTTGGCCCAAACCCCCCTTTTTTGGGCCCGGCCCCTTTTCCCCCCGGGGGGGGGGAAAAGGGCCCAAAATTTGGGGGCCCTTCCCCCGGGGTCTTCCCCGGTTAAAAAATTTTTTTGGGGGGGGCCCCCCGGAAACCCCCAAACTTGGGGTTAAAGGGGGGGCCCCCCCCTTGGAAAAAAAAATTCCCCCGGGGGGGGGGCCGGGGGGAAAAAAAAACCCAAAAAAGGGGGGGGGGGGGGGGAAAGGCCCCCCCCCCCCCGGGGGCCCCGGGGGTTTTTTTTTGGGGGGGGGTTTTTTTTCCCCCCAAACCCGGGGGGGGGGAAAAAGGGGGGGGGGGGTTTTTTTTGGGGGGGGGGCTTTTGTCCCAACCGGGGGCCCCTTTGGGGGGGCCCAAAAAAAGGGGGGGGGTTTTCCCCCCGGGAAACCCCCCTTTTGGGGGGGGGGGAAAAACCCCCCCCAAAAAAAAAAGGGGGGGAAAAAAAAACCCCTTGGAAAAACCCCGGGCCCTTCCCCCAAAAGGGGGAAAATTTCCCCCCAAGGGCCCCCCCCAAAAAAGGGGGGGGCCCCCCGGGGGCCCCCCCCAAAATTCGGGTTACCCCCCTTTTTTAAAAAAAAAAGGGGGCCCCCCCTTTTTAAAAAGGGGGCCCCTTTTTTTCCCTTTTTGGGGGGAAAAAAATTGGGGTTTTTTTCCCCCTGGGGGAAAAAGGGGGGGAAAAAACCCCCCGGGAAAAACCTTTTTCCGGCCTTTCCCCCCCCCAAAATTTTTGGGGAAAAGGGGGGGCCCCCCCCTTTAAGGGGGGGCCCCCCCCCCTTTTTTTTAAAAAGGGGGCCCCGGGGGGAAAAAAAATCCCAAAAAACCCCCGGGGGGGAATTTTTTAAAAAAAAGGCCGGGGAAAGGGGCCCCCCCCCAAAAAAGGGGGGGTTAAAAAAAACCGGGGGCCCCCTACCCCCTTTAAATTTAAGGGAAAACCCCCCTTTTTTTAAAAAAAGGGCCCCCCGGAAACCCCGGGCCTTTGGGAAAAAAAAAGGTTTTCCCCCAAAAAGGGTTTTTTTCCCCAAATCCCCCCCGGGGCCCCCCCCCCAAACCCCCGGGGGTTTTTTTCCCCCTCCCCCCTTGGGGGGGGGGGGGTTTTTTTGGGGGGGGGGTTAACCAATTTTTTTAAAAATTTTTTTTCCCCCCCCCCGGTTTTCCCCCGGGTCCCCAAACCCGGGGCCCGGGGGTTTTTTCCGGGGGGGAAACCCCGGGGGGGTTGGGGGGGGGGGGGGGAAGGTGGAAAATGGGGGGGTTGGGGAAAAAAAGGGGGGGGGGGTTTCCCCCCCGGGGGGGGGGGGGGGGGAAAAGGGGTTTTGGGGGGCCCCCCGGGGGGGCCCTTTTTCCCCCCCCCGCCCCCCCCCCTCCCCCCCCCCCCCCCCCCCCAATTGGGGGAAAAAAAATTTGGGGGTCCCCGGGGGGGAAAAAAAAAAAAATTTTTCCCGGGGGGGAAACCCCCCCGGGGCCCTTTTTAAAACCCCCGGGGGGGTTAAAATTTTTGGGGGGAAAATTAAAAAGGGTTTGGGGGTTTTTCCCGGGGGGACCCCCCTTTTCCGGGGGGGGTTTTTCCC
>JAODAL010039149.1:0-38330 GCA_025379985.1 Phyllomedusa bahiana
ACCTTTTTTATCCGAATAATTTTTAAAATTTTATTTCACTTTGGGTGCCCATTTTTTAAAAAGAGCCCCTTTACAAAATTTGAATACAGAAATTTTTTGTAGTAACGTTGGTATATTCATTTGCAAAAACCCCTTTTTTTTCCTTATAACTTTTAATACTTTTCCCTTTTGGGTTTTCCCCCCATTTTATTTTCAAATAGCCACCTTGTACTTAAATTTGGATACAGAAATTTTGTAGTTATTGTTGGTGTATTTCATTTGTGCAAAAACCACCGTTTGTTATCTGTATAACTTTTAAATAGCTGTAATACACGTGGTGCGGCCCTAGTTTTTTTTTCAAATAGACACGTTGTACGATAATTTTGATAGAAAAATTTTCTAGTAACTGTTCTCATTTGTCATTGCTGCAAAAAACGAAATTTTTCTCATCCGTTGTAACTTTTGAATATTTTTTATTGCGCTCGGTGAATCTCATTTTGGGGCGCGATAGCGCACTTTATGAGAGTTTGTTGAAAACTATCAATTCCTTCTCCTACTTGGCAGTTGTAAATCCCTGGACTGAAGGAAGAACACTGTTGATTTTGCTTACGGTTCTTAAACCAGACCGCATTTCACAGGTATTCCGCTAGAAACAATTCTGTTTCTAATCCTAGTTGGCTGTAGAAATTTAGAGGATTTAAGAATAGCTGTGATTTGCCATCTTTCAATAAGAGACTGTCAAAAACTCTTTCATACTTTCTTAAATTTGTATCTTTCTGAAACACTGAGCGAAATGCAGGTGGTAAGCGAGCAAGAGGGGTATAGGACAGGAGGTAGAAGGTACGAGGAAGGTGCCCCTTTCAGTGCTTGCGGCAAAACCAAGCCGCGGATTTGCGGTTGCAAGACCGTCAGGCCCGTCATCGTGGGTCAAAAGCCCTGTGAATCTCAGGTAGCGAACAGCATTGCCAATCTTTCTTCAGTGGTAATGCAACCGCATCCAGCATTTTGTGGTGGGTTTTTGGGTCATGCTGCGTTTACAGTAATGGATAGTCAATGTCCATTTCACTAAAATACTGCTTTAAAAGACTACTTTCTTCCGGCACTTTTTAATCTGGGGGGTCATTCAGGTTTGGGGGTCATGCTGTGGCCCAGGACAGGTATAGTCAATATCCAGTTCAACTAAAATGGTGGGTTCAAAGACTCCTTTTTCCGGCACTTTTTTTTAAAACTGGGGGGCATGCAGGTTTGGGTCATGCTGTGGCTCAGGACAGTATAGTCAATCCAGTTCAATTAAAATGGTGGTTGAAAGACCCCCTTTTTCCCAAAACTTTTTAAATCTGGGGGGCATGCAAGTTTGGGGCTCATGCTGGGCCAAGGAACAAAGTATAGTCAATGTCCAGTTCAACTAAAATGGTAGTTCAAAGACTCCTTTTTCAAGCAGTTTTTTAATCTTGGGTCAGACAGGTTTGAGGGTCAAAGCTGCGGTCCAGAAAGGCATAGTTAATGTCCTGTTTCAACTAGAATGGTGGTTGAAAGACTCCTTTTTCCGTCACTTTTTAATCTGTGGGTCAGACAGATTTAAGGGTCATGCTGCGTTCCAGGACAGGGATAGTCAATATCCAGTTTTCAAGTAAAATGATGGTTAAATCATACTGCCTTCTGGCACTTTTTAATTTTGGGTCATGCAGGTTTAAGGGTCAGCTGTGGTACAGGACCGGGATAGTGAATAGTCTGTGACTTTTTTTCTGTTACTCTTGGTGCCTAATTGTGTTGCCTAAATGGGAGCATGTATCCGTTTACTGTTGTGGATGTTAATTTCCCGCTTCTCCACCCTGTTTGGGTTTTAAGAAGAAGGGGTTTTCCTTTCCCCCATAGACTTTAATTGCCCCTCCGGCGAAATCTTTTAAACGGACAACCCAAAATCGTCATGAAAATTGCCGATATCGACTTTTGGAATCGATAACGAAGTTACCAAAAATCACTCATACGGGCCCAATAAAAACGTTTAAGATTTTTAAAATTCATTTTTAAAAATTGGGGGATTTTTTTAAAATTTTTCCACCTGCTGAAATAAAAGTAGAAATTTTCCCAAAAAAAGCATTCCCAGGGATTTTACGAAGTCCCTTTTCGGAAACATAAAAGATTTATCTGAAAAAATAAACCAAGTCTAAAGGCCTTTTTAAATTTAAATGAATTTATTTGTTGAGAAAATGAGTCCCCAATCAAATTCCCTTTTAAACCTGAATGGGGAATCCAACAAAAACAATCCCTTTTTATATAAATTTTCACTAATACAACTTGGCTATTCCACACTGAATAATCGTAGCTACCAGCACTACAATAATAGGCTGATAATTGGGAATGAAGAAATTTTGATATCAGATTTTTGGTTCCCTTTAACTCAAAGATCAGCGCTACATTATACTAAAAGGGATATATTTTTAATTAGAGATGGGCGAATCGATTCTAACGAAGGGGGAATTCGTTTAGAATTTCGGGGAAAATTTTCGGTTCGTAAAAAAATCGAACTTTGGGGTGTTTTCGCGGGGAACGAAGTGTGTTTTTCCCCATTGAAAAAAAGGCTGCGACACTTTTGGGGGTTACAGGGGGGCAAAGCACTCGGGGAGGAAAAGGGCATAGCCGGGGGCCCATGACTTTGGGGCAAAAAGAAGCCAATCAGAGACCGGGGGGTTTTCTGTAAAGCCCCCGGACTAAAAAAGGGCCCAGCGCGCCGCGGGGAGCTCACACTCCTCCACTGTACGACGGGGAAAGGGTTTGCTGCTGGGGGGTGAAACGTTTTCTGAAAAACCCTGATTTTTAAACCCCAGCGTTTTTTTGTGGGTTGTCCCAAAGCTTGTCTCAGAGACTTTTTCTCTGAATGTTCTATTTCGTTTTTTGGGGTATTGGATCTGAAATCCCATGGGGCGTCCACGCACTGCAAATTCATTCAAAAACCCAAGTGGGACCCAAAGGGAAAGTTCCTGTTGTTTTCTTTTAAAAAACAGCTTTTTTTTTAAACAAAAACAAATACCATTTTTCATTTTTGGCTGCCAATTCTATTGCGAAATTTTTACATCCAGGGGTTTAATTAACGTTGTTTTGCTGGTGTGGCTGACAAAAATAAACCGGGGTCTTTTTAAAAACCCCAAATAAATATATTTTTTTTTTGGGTAGCCTAATTCCAAGCAAAGGTTTAAATTAAAAAATTTTATCTCTTGTTGTGTGGCGAAAAAAAAATTACCCCATTGTTAATCCGCTACAAAGCTACAATTTTGTGGTGGCTCAATTCTATTGCGCAATTTACTCCGGGGGTTAAATTTAAAGCATTTTTTTGGGCCGGGTGTGCTGACAAAAATAAACCGCCCTTTTCAACCCCAAATATATTTTTTTTTTTTTTGGTAGCCTAATTCCAAAAAAGGGTTAATTAAAATTTTTAAATCTCTTTTGTGGGGGGCGTAGAAAATAAAACCATTTGAAACCCACCTAAAAAAAGCTACAGTTTGGGGGCCCAAATTCTATTGCCCCAATTTTCATCCGGGGGTTTAAATTTAAGCGTTGTTTTGGGCTCGGGGCCCTGAAAAAAAAAAACCCCTTTTTTTCAACGCCAAATATAAAAATTTTTTTTTTGGTAGCCTAATTCACAACCCAAAAGAAAAATTAAACAATTTAATTCTTGTTGTTTTGGCGTAGAAAATACCCCAAATTGAAAACCGCAAACAAAGCTATTTATTTGGGGTGGCTAAAATTCCCTTTTTGCGCAATTTACATCCGGGGGTTTAAAATTTAAGCGTTGTTTTCCCGGCTTTTCTGCCCAAAAATAAACCGTTTTTTCAACACCAAAATATAAAAAAACTTTTTTCCCCTTGTGCAAAATTTCCCACAAGCGAAGGTTAATTAAGCCTGTTTGTTTTTTTAACTTTTTAGAAAAACACCCCGGTTTGTAAACGAAACATACAAAAAATTTTTCCTGGTCATTTTTTGGAGCGCAATTTATACCCAAAGGGGTTTTCCCCAAAACTTTTTACGGGTTCTTTTGGGAGTAAAAAACCAGGGTGTATATTTATCAAAAAACAGAAACCCTTCATCAAACTTTGTCTGTAAAATTTAAAACCCAAAAGTATTTTCAGACAGAGAGGTGGCAGCTCTGCAACTGCGAGTGGCATTTGGAAACAAAAAATTTCTGAAACGGGCCCAGGTCCAGAAACACCGGGGGAAAAAACGCAAGGGGTCACTGGGTTGGGCCCCACAACTCCCGGGGCGGGTCATCTAGGGGCCGTGTGTTTTTTCGGGGCAACCCGGGGGTTTCTTGATTGGTTGACTGGGTTCATCCTTTTCCTCCCAGATGACATCTGCCCACCCCAGCCAAGAGCCCGGGGGGAAAACCTCAGACACAACACTTAGTTGGGCAGGGGCCCGGGAGGGGGTTTCAGGGGCCCTCCCCTTTGCCCCTCACCCCGGCCTCTGCCCCCACCCCATTTCCCTCAGCCAGGGACCCTACTATGGGGGTCTGGGCTCAGCGCCACATAACGAGGAAAAAACAATTTTGAGGAGGGCAGTCGCACTACTTGGCGGGCGAAGAAAGGGGGCCCAAAATATCCCCGCTTCTTGCAGTAGGGGGCCAAAGTAAAAAGTGGAAGGGGCAGGGGAGGTAAATGTGGGGGAAGAGGCAGCCTGGGCCCAAACCAAACCCCGGTGATGAGGACAGTATGACGATGAAAACAAATAGATGATATGTACCGACCGCACTTGTACCCGGGGAAAGCAAGGGCTTAAATCATCGGCCGGGAGAAGAGGGCGTCGTTTGCGCGTCAGGCAGCGGCGCAGCCACAGGGGGTTTTGTGTGGCCGTAGTCAGCAGGGTAGCAGCATTTTGGGGTTCGGGAGAAAAAGGGGGCCAGGGGGTAAAAACCCCGCTTCGCGGGGTCCAAAAACATTAGCGGCAAAAGGGGCCCCCCGGGCAGGCAGCGGGGGCAGAGCCCACTCAGTCGGAGCGTTGGCATTAAAATCACTACTCGGGGGTGTGGCATTTCTTTGCTAAGAAAAACCGGAGGAGCCGAATATGGGTATATGTAGAATCTGGGGGCAGAAAGTAAAGGGGCGGGCCCTGGGAGCAAACTTTGGGCAAAAACGGCCCGGGCGTCAACACTCCCAAGCCGTCACCATCCCGGTGGCCGGGGAGAAACGTGGCTCAGATGTGGTGGTCCATCCGCCCTGGCAGCGGGCACAGGGGCCAGTGGCACCATGCCATTTCAGCCGGGTAAAAGGCTCCCCCACCTCTGCAAAAGGGCAGCGGGTTTCTCTTTGACATCCTCCCCCGGGTTTCCGGGATGCTCCCGCTCCCCGTTTACTCAGGGGGCCAAAAGTCTTTCAGAGAGGGGATTGTAAAGAGACAACATATGCGTCCAACCATCCTAAGGTGCAGCAGCTAAACCGTGTTTCCTGTCCAAGTTTTTGGGTTCCCGGGGGCGGGCCCCCCTCCCTTTCCAAATGGGGGGACCCCTGCCCATTCCGGGGGAACTAATGGCTTTTGTGCCGAGCCGAATGGAAAGTTTCCCCAAACCGAAATTTTCTTTTCCAAAAAGGGGGACCCTTTAAATTTATAAATATGTGAACAGAAAGTGGGTCAGTCCCTTTAGCTTATCGGTTTTTCCAAGGTACACGGGAGCGCGGGGGGCCCGGAGCGTAAAATACGGGCCCGGGGCCCGTCATGTCCCCCTTTTCGGCCCCCCCTGGGGAAGTGCTTCCTGCCCCGGCACACCAACAACCTTGGGCAGGAGACCCTTTTTCCTCCACGTTGTCAAAAATGCTGCCCTGCGCCAATGTCCGCCCCCCTCCTTCCCCACCACCACCACCATCCAGCCTCCACAAGTTTTCTGCTCCATCATACCACAATTTTAGGGGACAGCGGGGTCACGCAAATTCTACACCCAGCTTGCCTCGGGGAACGAAGTTTACACAGGGGGGGGAACTGCCCGCGTCATGCAGGGAAGAAATCGGGTGTGTGGGTTTCCCCCGCGCCAACTGCAAATCGGAAAAACCCTGGTGACGGGCAAAGGGAGGGGAAAATGGGTCCGCCCCTCACCGAGGAGGGATGGGGCCCCTGCGCCCTGCATGGCGCCGGTTTCAATCTGGGGTTTTTAAAAAGGTTCCCCGAAAGTCTTCCACCGATCTTCAGGAAAATTCTGAAAAAGGCCAGGAAAAATGTGCATGCACTTTTTTATTCCCCTTCGTACAAAGCCAGGAAAAACCCTCCTCGGTTGCAGCGGCAGAAAGGCCCCCCCCCCAACACTCCCCTGATATGCGATGTTTCCACCCCTGGAATTCCAGCCTGCACATGTTGGACCGACTGGGATGAACAGAGAAAGGCCATTAAAAGATTTTTTGATGAAACCCAACAAAACCCAAAATACTCCCCAGGTAAATTTGATGTCAGCCAGTGGCAGCTCAAGCCCTGACCCCTGCCGTTTGTGAGGCCATTCGAGGGAGGCCCCCGGGTTTTTTTCAGTCCCAGGACCCACGGATGAAAATGTCATTCCACTCTTCAAAGTCCTGGAACAGATGCGGGAAAAAACTGGTTTTTTGGGCAGGGGGCTGGAATGTGGGGAAATACATCCTCTGGGGGCCAAAAAGATTCCCCCGGGGGGGACTGAAATGGGAGGAGGGGGAGGAGGGGGACATTGGAGCAGAACATTGTCCGGTGAAATGAGTGGATTTTCTTTTCCCAGGGACCAAAAGAGGGGGAGCAAGCAGCTTGGGGGAGGGGGATGGAGATAAAGGGAAAACGAGGCCCGATGACTCCCAAGCACCGGGCAGAAAACAAATGGAAAAAGGAGGCAGGGGGCCCCTCCCGGAGTCACTTGGGGCAATGTCCCGCAGCATGCTTTTTTTGCCGGCTAGTGGGCAGCCGAAAAATCCCCGCATCCGGGAGAGGGGTGACTTCTGGCCCTCCACCCTTTGGACCCCGCTACCGGTTTCCCAAAAGGGAGGCCTTTTTTCCCCCCGCTATTGAGAGGGAAACAAACTCAAATACTTAGGGAAATCCTTTCCCTAAAACAGTTTGGGCCCCTCCCATGTGCCAATTTTGCCCTCCTCTGACAGGTCTGAAACCGGGGGGGTTTCCCCAACGCCCACGAAATACGCCGCGGCTGCTGGGGGAAGGTGGGGGGTAAGGGGCAGTACCAGTCCATCAGCATAACCAAGTCTGGGGTCACTAATGAGGGAGCCCCCCTTTCCCTTTACCCGCCAGTGAGGGGCAGTCAACCACAGCACAGCAGCAGGAAAATGGGGATTCCCTAACCCCAAAAGGTTTTTGGGGCCCACCTTTTGGGCAGCACTCTGCCACCCCCCGTTTTAAAAATCCCCTGGACTACCGGGCAGCCAAACTGGGGTGTGGCCGCAACTTTCCGATTTTTTCATGGAGAAGCTATCCTGCCCGGGGGGCCCGTATGTGGGGATCAGAGCGGGGGGTTCAGTGCCCGGGGGGGGCCAAAAAACCCCCTTACCCCCCAAGGGGGAACCCCCCCTTGTCCACGGGGAAAAGTTTTAACGACTGACCCCTTTTTCAAGATGAAACAGGCGTGGATCGGCCAGGATTTCCACACACCCCAAAGCCTTAAAAGGGGTCCCGTCTTTGGGGTTTAAAAATACCTGCCTCACCACTATTCTGATGCCCCACCCCCCCCTGATGCCAAAACATCTGCTGATAGTTTTTTCCCTCTGCCTACCACCGTCTTTTCCCCGGGACTGGTAATTTCCACCCCCCCCAACCCCTCTGTCATTGGCCACTCTATGTGCTCATGGGTGCTTTCTGCTGTTTTTTGTTGCCCCTGACATTTCCCCCACTGGGGTCATTGTGCCACCTGCCCGGGCCCGGGGACGGGTTTTTCCACCTCCAAATGTCATTTTGGGCCCCTCTCTGAAACCCATGCTGTTTCCCTGTCCCTCACCTCCACTCTCTGTCATTGTGCCACCGCCTGAAACCCCAGCGCGCCCCCCCGTGACCCCGCTCTCAGTCATTGTGGGCCCCTCGTGGCCCCAAACTATTTTGCCCCCTGCAGAATGTCCTTGTGCCACTCCTGACCTCATGCTGCGCTGTGACTCCCCGTCCGGCCCCCACACTGTGTCATTTTGCCCCTGTCCTGACCTCCCTCTGCGCCGTGGCTGCTGCCCTGCCCTCCCCCACCGTGGCCTACTTTCCCGTTTTTTTTTCCCCCTCCAGAAAATTTTCATTTTGGGGCCCTGTCTGACCTCATGCTGCCCGATTGGGGGCTGGCCCCCTGCCCTCCCCAAATGTGTCCAAAAATTTTTACGCCCGACCTTAAGCTGCGCTGTTTTCCCCCGGGCCCTGCCCCCCCACACTGTGTCATTTTTTACCACCCTTTTGGGCCCACCCCCTTTTTTGGCCCCGCTCCAGAAAATTTGTCATTGTGCCACGCCTGACCCACTGCTGCCACCGTGACCTCCCCCCACTGTGTTTATTGTGCCACTCTGCGGCCCCGAAATGTTTTTTTCCCTTCCAGAATTTCATTGGGGCCACTGTCGACCTCATGCTGCTTGGCTGCCCCGGTCACCTCCACACTCTGTCACTAATGTTTTCCACCTGGGGCCCCTTATTTTGTTTTTTTTTTTCCCGCTTTTTTTTCTGCCCCTGACTTTATCAGGCTAAAAGTTCCTGCTTCAGTTTTTTTGGGCGTTTTTTCCCCATAAGTGCCCAGGGCATTTTATAGGAAGCGATTCTAAGAGCGGCGGGGATTTATGTGCGTGTCATAAATAAAAAACAACATTGTATGAAGAAACCCCAAAACCCAACTCCCTCTGGGATATTTTAAGCATGGACAACTTCTTTCAGCACCCTTTCAGGTCTGGGCAGCCTGGAAAAAGCTTTTTTTTAAACGGTTTCGTGCCGAAGTAATTCGGACGAAAGAATTTTGTCAAAAAAGGGGAAGTGCCCAAAAAAAATTTTTGAGAAACGCCCCACCAAAGAAAAAGGAGTTAAAAAATACAGACATGACATTTTTAATGAACTAAATGAACCACCCCCTTTAGAATGAAATTTTCCCCCCCCGTTCAATTTTCAAACCCTTTTTTCACAATTGCGACTCTAAAAAGGGGCTTAATGGAAAAATTTTAAACGGGTGTTTTGATCCTTTAATCCCCAATGTTTTTTTTGTGATAAATTTTGAATTGGGGGTTTTAAACACCCCCTACTCGTCAGTTTTTCAATTTTGGCTCAGGAAACCAAGACAACCCTTTCAATTGTCAACAGACCTCCCCATTCCAGGCTTCAAGCAGGATGCTCTGACGAAAGGGGCCACTGAGCTTAGAGTGTCACAGAGTGTCATCACAGTTTGAAAACAGAGATACAGAGATGGAAATCACGAAAGGCAAAGAAGTGGACGTCCTTTGGCTACATCACACCCTGATGACTGCTTCATTCTAAACAATATCCTGCGGAAGCGGATGATGAATGCTACACAACTCCAAGCATGTTTAAGGGAGACGAGAGGCAACCAAGCTCCTTGTTAGAGATCAGCAAGTTGTTAAAAAGTACTGAGAGATTGAACAGTTGGATTGTCTTTCTAAATTAAGAGAGGGTTCTTATTTAGCCAAATATCCTTAACTTTTAGGAGTATGTATAAAAAAATATTAAATAGGGCCCCAAAAAAACTATTGTAGAAATCTGGTGAAATTTTTTCCCCAAAATTACTCCCCAAAAAAAAAAATATGCTTTACACCACATTTATTATGATGTGCTTTAGACAGTTTCTAGACACTTCTGTGCAGCACCTGTCAGAAGGAGTGTCGATTGGCTGAAATGGGTATGAGTTTACAAAAAGTAAGTGTATCTTAGCATGAAATGCCGTTTATAGCAACATAGTAGATAAGGTTGGAAAAGATGAAGTTCTATTGAATCCAACCTATAACCCTACAGTTTTGATCCAGGGGAGGGCAAAAACCCCTATTGTCCCATAAAAGAGGAAATAATACTTCCTAAATCCAAATATGGCAGAATATCAGAATAATCCCTGGATCAACGTCCTATCTCCAGAATGTACTAAACATAACCTGTGATATTATATTTTTCAAGAAAGGCATCTAAGCTCTTCTTGAACTTGGTCAATGAATCCACCATTACAATCTCTCGTGGCAGTGAATTCCATAGTTTCACTGCTCTTACAGTAAAGAATCTCCACCTGTGATATCAAAACCCTTTATCCTCTAGAAAGAGATGTCCCCTTGTCTTGTGGTAATTAGGTTGCCCCTAAGCTGTCTTTTTTCCAAGTTGCCCAAAGTTTTGCCACAAATGACGGCATGAACTAAGCCAATTGTGTTGTAAAGTTAGACTAGACAGTCTAGGCATGTGCTAGATTTGTCATACACTTAAAAAATCTGACACATTTTAAAACTGTCTACACTGTCACAGTATTAGACAGTATTAATAAATCTGCCCCATATGTAATCCTCTAGTCCTTTTGTAAAAGCACAGGCATCATAGTTACACACTGCTCTAGCGCTCAGTCTCTCATGGCAGTTTTGGGTTGGTCATGGGTTGTGTTGGGTTGCTAGTGTCCTTGATCCTAATACTGATAATGTTGGTAAAAAACTTTTTTAAACCCTTAGTTATTTCACCTGGTACCTATGTTGCTGCCTCTGGAACCTGACCATTGACTATTTCTGAATTTGATCCTGTCTTGAACCTTTGGATACAACCCTGATTAATTGCGCTACTCCTACTAGGATTTTTTCCTTTTCCCCGACATGTTGTTGCCTTACCTTTTGCTTGTTGCATCTCATCCCCCTGATGACAACCTTTTGGCTCAAAGTCCTTGCCATGCCCCCTCTCTCCAGTGCGGCCCTATCGGTGATGTTCTGGGGCCGGAACCTTTGGGGAAAATTTTAAACCCCAAAAACACATCCAAGAGGGGGTTAATGCAAAAAAATAGGGGATTCCTTAGATCAGGGGTGGGGAACCTACAGCACATGATTGCTCCATCTAGACCTTGTATGTGAAGAGGAGCCCTTCAGCTTTAACTCTTGT
The DNA here is from genome assembly GCA_025379985.1 of Phyllomedusa bahiana. Lineage (NCBI taxonomy): Eukaryota > Metazoa > Chordata > Amphibia > Anura > Hylidae > Phyllomedusa > Phyllomedusa bahiana. The sequence goes on from JAODAL010039149.1 coordinate 11,017, forward strand.
TTGTGTTTGTGCTGTAAGCCCCAGGTAGCAGGTCTGGCAGGGAACATTGACTGTTCAGCATGTTGCAAGGAGGGAAGAATGGATACCTCATGGTTAAAGCACAGGCCCAGGTCGCATGTCATTGTTAGAATGCTACTTTGCCACCACATCAAATGTTCCTTCTCCTGCCAGCTGACCCTGATAAACATAACAGGAAAGACAATAGGCACCAGGGTACAAATTTTATGGGGGCAGTAATACTTGTTTTAAAAGTTTGTTTTTGAAATGCTGGGATTGAGTTCCATACCAGCAGGGGGTACAAACGTTTCCCTGGAAAAACAAGTGCCAGCATGCCAAAACAACCAAATGTTAAAAACAAAATCTACTAATTGAAACCATTGGTTGTAACTAATAGTATGGGTGCAGATTCGTACATGTGTTTAAAGGAAATGACCATTATTATTATTTATTTTAAAGTGCCAATAATTCAGGAGTGCTGTACATTTAGGGAGGGGATGGGGGGGGGGGGGTTACATAAATAACGTATTTCAAACAAAGTACAATGCAACAATAAATGCTAACAATGGATAGGGGAATTTTGGATATACAAAAAATTAAAAACAACGACCTACCATTTTGCCTCCCTAATAGACCAAATTTTTAAAAAATCTGCCAACCCTTTTTAGTGAGAATAAATTTGATACTTTTATCTATTCATATGATTCAGAGCTTGTTTTCTTGTGACACATTGTGCTTTAAGTTAGTAAGACATTTTGGTCCATACAATCCAAACAATTGTGATGGATTGCGGCAGCTAAGGGTTGATTGTCCTGCTTGTGAGGTTGCACGATCCTCATGACATACCCATATGGGTACGTCAAATGTCGGTAAGGGGATAAAGTACTGTTGCCCAACTTAAAAAAAAACATACTCATTTTTTCCTGATCTCTGTTCCAGCACTGGCTCTATGGCATCTCTTTCAGCTCTTCTTTTTTTTTTTTTTTTTCATGGCTTTCCACTCTCATACCATTTGGAGCTGTCCGCTTCCAGAACTGGAATTAGTAAGTAGCTCTAGCCATCACATAAGAAGTTAATTGAATGTTTCCTCTGGATAGGCTCTCATCATAATCTATATCATTATGGATTAATTGCAGAGACAAATATATCGACCATGGAGGTAACTGAACGCCAAGGGTGACATTTCGGAGGCGGACCTCATTTTTCAAGCAGGCGTCAATAAGGTTAGTCCACCCAATGCCTGCCTGAGAAAGGAGGCCCTCCTAAAATTTGCCCTTGGTGTTTGATTATCTCCATGGTCAATATGGTTGTCTCTGCAATTTTTTTTCTTCTACCCTGTTCACTGTACGGGATGAATGATGTTATATTTTAAATAATCGGTTTAAAAACAATGTGATGATACCAAATATATGTTACTTTTTAATCTTTTTTATTTGTAAAATGGCAAAAGGGAGGTTTTTGAACTTTTAATATTTTTGATTATTTTAAATAGTTTTAAAACTTTTTTTCACTTGTATATTAAGTATAAATCACCGCACTTGTCATATAATATGAAAACTCATATGAAGGGTTAAGAATATTTGACCACTCTTCTGCATTACCTAAAAAGGGTCAGAAGGGTGTACAAGGATGGTGGTTTTATTACTTTACAGGAAGTAATAGAGCGTTAAAAGGGACTATAGAAACCTTATTAGGGTTTCACGCCACAAATCAATTAGAACCTTGGGAGGAAGGGGAGGAATCGGAAGGAGTCTAAATGGTTAAACAGCAGGGATCGTAGCCGACTCCGATCTCTGCTGTTAGCTGCAGTGTCACGTAATAATCAGCCCTACCCCCCCGTTAAAGTATTTTGGGTTTAGCAATAACCCCCTTCTAGCTCCTGACCAACAGTAGGATATACCCATACATACATTGTTGGTAAGGGCTTAAATGAATTGTCCCATATAGCTGTTTTCACTCTTCACAGCCAACTTCAGGCTCATACTTCTTGTGCATCCTGTGGCTGGGTCAACAGCAGTGACTGACATTTCAGCTCTTCTAGCTCCTGTTCATACCTAAGTTTGTTTCAAGGATATTACTGATGGAGGGGTGATAAAAAACAATGACACTGTCTAAGCAGGATGTCTGGCTTTAAATATGAACTAGCAGAGATGAAAGGAAGCTTCTAGTGAGATAGAAAAACTTGCACGATACCAAGACATACGGTTAGCAGCTGAGTTACTCAGTAATGATGTAATTACACAAAAATGCGCGCTGCAGACCTTAAAAAATGGTACTGCTTCCAGGTCAGGGACTCTAAGGGTTAAATATTTTCCTAGTAAAAAGATAAGATCAGAATGGAAGAAGTGTCCCTCCCCGCTATTAGGCACAGGAAAAATAAGGTCACAATAGCTATTTTGGCCAGGGCTAAGAGAGTAGAAAGGGGGTCGGTAGCCTAGAGAATCTTGTGTAAACAAGCAGGAGATAAAAACCTCCCTAACTCTGAAAGGAAATAAAATTGGAACAGTAATGTACTTGGTAATAATATTTATTTTCTTTTGCCCACATGCTTAAAGGGGTTGTATCATTTCATGAAATGGTCTTCAGAGTGAGGGGACAATGAAAACAAACAACTTTGAAATTGGATTTCATTAGAAAGCTGTCTTTTTTCACAGTGTCCCCCTTTTCTTCTGTTTCTGTAAACACATTCCCCAGTGCGGTTGGATTCCTCCTCCGTCTTGGTTGGGTGAAGGGTCTACTAATTTACATTCTGTCAGGGCCCAGTCAGATTCCGGGAGCAGCATTCCCCGCCTCTCACCAAGTAAGGACCCGCAAATTTCAATCTGTGCCCCGAAGAAACACAATAAAACTGCAGGGCTTTACAATCAGAAAACAGCAGAAATTGCCTCAAACCCTGTTCTCTCACTCAGATTAAAGGGGGCCTAGCAATTTCACTTCACACCCAGCAGAAACACACTGTAGCTGATTCTAACAATCAGAAAACGCAAAATTGTGCCCTGGACCTAACTCCTTTGCATAGAAGGGAGACTGTGCCATTCATAAACACTGGATTCAAATGTAACAACTAGAGCTGAGAGGGAGAAGAGTCATAGAAGACTGGTTCATAGAAACGTCTAAATTAAATGCAGGAATGTGGTTTTTAAACAGCTCTTACAAAATAAACGAAAGGGGAGAGGAACAGGAAATTTGGGACTCAGAAGAGAGAGGAGGGGGGGGGAAAGGGGGGCTCGGGACCCAGCAGGGAACAGTGAAGGGGGGAAGGATGTTTTCCCCCCTTCATTTAAGAAACACCCACGGGGAGGGGAAAGGGAAACACCCCGGGTTTGTAAGCTGAAAAATTTGGGAAAATATTTTTGAACTTTACGAACTGAAGAAGCAATAAAAGCCCCTAAAGGGCCCTAACCGGGGAGATGGGGTTTAAATTTTTTCCATTCATTTACAAACTTTTTTGCAGAAAATATTGATTCCACTTTTGCTTTGCTTTTTGTTTGGACAATGCTGCAGAATATGCTGGAATGGTATAAATAAGTGATATTCATAATAAAATGATCACAGGAGTTCACCACCTCATATATTACCTATTATCTCAGACACTCATCCAATGCTGCTGCGGTCTAAGGTCTCATCTAGATTTTTGTTGCTTAGAAAACCTTGTTTTTCCACAGAACCCTTTGGGTTTAAAAATGTTTTTATTTATTTAAATCAAGGGGTTAATCAAAAAACCCCGCTTTTCTTGGGTTTGGGGCCTTAGAGTAGTGGCTGCTGCTGATAGCCAAACAAGAAGCTCTTCACAATTCAATTACTACAAGATAATGGAAAGGAAAGTTCCCTGGCTGCTGCTTTCCATCCCGAACATAGTGTAGGTGCAAAGATAAAAGACCGTGACTACAGATGCCACAGATTCCTTTATCCCGTAGGATTCAGCTTTTTGTTTGGTTACCACATGATTGATGTAGTTACAGGAAACTGAGCTTGTCTTTGGAGCTCATATGGATATTTTATTAACATTACAGGTGCAGCCACACTGTGTATATTATGTTTTAGGGCGGGTAAAATTTCTATATAAACCCAAAACATAAAATATAAATCTGTATTTCCCCTGTTTTTCTGCCCTAAAAAACAAATTTTAAAAATTTTCATACAACCTGACTGAAAAATTTAATGCTTTTTTTTTTCTTCTAATATGAAATGGATTATCAAAAAAATGAAATTCAAAGAGGACAGAAAATGTATTTTAAATGTACAGAAACGTTGATCTACTGCTTCTCATCAAAACTTTACAAAAATAAAACAATGTTCTTAGCAGTGTGACAAATTTTTTATCGACAAAGTTAAAATTTCGGCACAGTTTTTATGTTGATCAAAATTTTTTTAAGATCATGCGATAATTTTTGGGGTTTAAAATCTGGGGAAAACATCTTTTAAAGAGGCCCCAAATTTTGGGCCTTTTTCCCTGTCTTTTTGGTGGCCAGCAAATCAGCTTACAGAAAAAAGCGGGGGAAAAATGTGTGTGCGACGTCAGACGGGGGATTGTATGGTTGCGATTGGCTGGAATAACCCACATGCCCCCCCTTTTTACATAGAACAGCATTTCCTGTTCAGCCTCATGCCCCTCTCAGCGTCTCAAGCAAAGGGACGTGCGCTCTGCTTTGCCCCAAACAGCTCAGCAAAATTATTTTTATTTCTTCCCCACAGAGAAACCTCACATTACTGGGGATCCTTACAATTTGTTTTTAGAAAATTGGAAGTTTTTTATTATTAGGTAGAGAATTTTAAAGGAGAAACCTTACCGCTGTAAATTTCACGGGGGAGGGGGAGGGGGGGGGGCCCCCCCGGGGGGCCGAACACAAAAAAGCTCAAAAAAAGAATACGGGGATAAAGTTCACCAAGATTTTAGGTAACATTGAAACTGCAATACCCTTTATTATTAACATTTTTTTCCTATTGAAATATTTCCGGGATATTGGGCACCTGAACTTTTTGGGATACACATCTTTTCTAGTAACTGCCAGGTCTCTTTGTTGGTGCAAAACCCCACTTTTTTTAAATCATATACATTTCAGTTTAGGTGTTCTTTTTAAATTTTTTGCCCATTCCCCCTTTGTTGAATACCCCACCTTACATTTAAATTTTTGAACCAGCAATTTTATAGCCCACCATCACCAAAATTTTTAATTTTAAAGGGGGGGGGCCAAAAATATCTTGTTTTAATCTGAATACATAACAAAATACGTGTTTTTTCCCAAATTTTTTGCCCAGTCCCACATTTTTTTGATAGACACCTTGCATTTAAATTTAATCCAGAAAATTTAGGGTCACCACGGGTGAATTGAAAGGTCCCAAAAAATATTTTGAAATTATACGAATACAAAACAGATACGTTTTTTTTTGACTTTGGGGGGCATTACAGCTTTTTTTCATTAGGCGGGTTTGGGCACTTAAACTGAATCCAGCAATTTTAAAGTCACCAATCACCACATTTGAATTGAAAGGTGCCAAAAAAAATCTTGTTTTATATAAATTAAATAACGGGTTTACGTGTTTTTTGCACTTTTGCCCCAGTCCACTTTTGTTTGATAGCACCTTGCACTTAAATTTGAATCCAGAAAATTTTAAAAGGTCCCCCAAGGGTTGAATTAAAAGGGCCCAAAAAAATATTTGTTTTTAAAAGAATTACAAAAACCAGATACGTGTTTTTGCCTTTGGGGGCCATTACAGCTTTGTTAAATTGAGGCAGTTTTGCATTTAAAATTTCTGAATCCAGCAATTTTATAGTCACCACAGGTAAATTTTTAAAAGGGTGCCAAAAATACTTATTATAGGAATACATAAAAAGTTTAGGGTTTTTTTTTGATTTTGGGGCGCACTACAGCTTTGTTCATTGAGGCAGCTTGCATTTAAAATTTTTGAATACAGCAATTTATAGCCCACCACAGGTGAATTGATGGGTTTCCAAAAAAAATTTGTATTACCCAAAAATACATTTCGATCCGTTTTTTTTTTCATTTTGGCGAGGCCAGCTATGTTGATAGATCTCCCTTTGCAGATAAAATTTGAATCCAAAAATTTTTTTTTTGATTTGGGGGAATTTGAAAACTTTGTTTTTGCCGTTTTTTTAATAAGAGTCTTTTAAAAACCCTTTTCCCCAATCTTCTCAAATTTTTATTTTTTCTAAACCCTGGAGCGAAATTCGGGTGGAAAAGCAGCAAAGAGGGGGGTGGGCTTTGGGGTAAAGGTACGAGAAAATTGGGTCCTTCCCTTTCGGCGACAACACGCATGCCAAAACGGATCGTCATTGCAGGAAACCCTCAGGGCCCGAATACCTGGGTCAGGGGCCCTGTGAATCTCAGTAACGAACAGCGTCGCCAATCTTCCTTCGTGGTTAATGCAAAACCCCCCCTCCAGCCCGTCTTACCCCCTCGCCTCCAGTCCCCGGCCACAAAATTTGCATCACATCACCAGCATCCCTTCCCCCATGAACACCCAAAAGTCAACCGTGTACCCACCACTGTGGATAATCCATTTTCTGAAGACCCCTTTGAAGACAAAATGCGGTTTTTGGGGCAGAAGGGATTTAATAGAACAAGACCAAAAAGGAAAGATTTTTTTCTCTCCGATGCCCAGTTCTGATGCCCTCAGAGGAGGGTAAGGGAAATGGTCCCAAACGGCAAAAAACCGGGGTCGGCAACGCCCCTTTCAGTCCCCTTGCTTGTAGCCCGCACTCCTGGATGCAGAATTTCCCGGACAACCAAGTCACCTGTGTTGTGATAAAGATGACTACATTTTCGGATCCAATTTGGTCTTTTCCCGCAGAATTTGGGTCGCGAGCGCTTTTAAACACTGGAAAGAGGAGGAAACATGGGGTAGTGTCAGTACAGGTTCGGCCCCCAAAAAGGGAGAGGGCGGTCGAGAAGTTTCCGCTTTATATAATTTCCCCCAGCCACGGTCACGCAAACCCCGCTCCTCGCTTTATCCCGTCCCCAAAAAATCCAGGACCTCCAAGCCTGGGCCTTTTTTTGAACCCAAAAATCTTATTCACCCAGAGAGTCAATGCCGCCTAAGCCTTAAAACCCTAAGTAAAAGGGGAAAACCTTAAAATTTTAAAACCCCCACCAACATGTTTTAGTCCCCATGCAGCAATGCATGAGTTGAAATGGAAAGGGAATACTTGGCCAAAAAAGGCCCCAAATGACGCCGGATCTCCAACCACTGTCACACCCTCTTCCTCCCCCTCCCCTCCTCCCCCCCACCACCAAGCGTTCCCCACTTTCCCATGTCCCCTCAGAGTCTTTAACCGGGGCAGCCCCCGCCCTTTTCCCCTTTACCGTCGCCCAAGTACCAAACCCGCACCACCAAAGACCCTCCTACCCCTTCTCCCTTTCCCCCAGTTTTGACGACCTGCAAAACCGTACAGCGGCCAGTCTGCACCAGCCTTCTGTCTTTCAGGGTTTTAGAGCCCGAAGAAACACTTTTAACCCCAAAAACCCTCCCAAAACCCAAAAACCCGAATGTCGGGATTGCCAGGCTTTTTGGGCCCTTTGGAAAAGTTGCCTTTTCCCTGGTGGGCACAGATGGGGTTTCCCCAAATTTAAGGCCCTTGCCTGCCCCCAAAACCAATGCCCCAGCAGGCATTTCTTTGCCAAAAAGCCGCCCTGCCCTGGCCAGCCACGTTTTCATCTAAAATTTCAAGCGCTTTTTCTGCATCTGTGGCCGGAAAAAAACCCCTCTGACCAAAAAAACACATGGGCTATAAACCCCAAACCAAGTTCGCTATATCTCTGTGACAGTTTACTGGGGAGCTGGGGGGCGTCTCGGGGGGACGTGGCCCAGGCCCCACGCACGCTCTTCAAAACCGCAGGGGGAAAGGGCAGGATTCTTTCCCCCCAAAGGCCCCTGGGGGGCATCACGGGCCCCGAAGAAACCCGGCCGGTTGAAAATTTTAAACTGTCTTGGAGACCGCCCACACACAGGTCAGGAGCTGGGACGGCTCTCCGCAACGAGACCGAGCCTTTGGGGTGGGGGCCAAGAACCTTGTGCCCCCGGCAAGGTGGTTGCGATAAAAGGGCAAAACTGCTGGGCCCCGCCCCTTTAAAATCGGTAGACAAGAGCACATCCCTTGCCCCGGCCATGTCCCTGAACCTTTTCCCTCCAGAAATTTCTAAAAAAGCAAACCCGGGGCTTTGGACTGGGCCCGCTGAGGAAGGCCCGAAGTCTAAAATTCGCACTTTCCCCCCGTTTGGGACCCTGCTTCGTTTCCCCCCCTGGCCCCTTTTCAGCGTCAGCTCCGCCTCCCCGTAAAAAACCCCCTCATTTTTTTTTTGACGGGCAACACGCGGGAAATTCCCCCCTCCCCCATGCCCAAACATTGTGGGAGCAGCGCAAAAGCCGTTAAAGCAGGGACGAATTTAAACAAGGCCCCGACAAACAGCAGTGCGGACCCGAGTGTTTAGCCCCCGAAGTGGAGGGAGGTGAAAGAGTCCCGCCCACCTTGCCAGTTTTTTTAAGAAGCCCCCCAAAAAGGGTTTATGGGGGACAAGGGCCCCTTTTTCCCTGGCAAATTTTGGTGATCTTAAATTCTGGAACATCGGGTTGGGCAACCCGAAACAAAAAGGTTCCCCCACGACGGAGGAGGAAACGGAAAACAGAATGGGGGGGGGGCACGGGGGCCTTTCTCTCCGGGCAAATCCACAAAGGGCCCACAGTTTTTTACAATTTTTTAAACGGTCTTCATTAGGCATGGGTTTGGGGGCCAGAGCAGTGCAAGGTTGGGGCATCAGCTCTCAGGGGGCTCATCTCAGGCAAGGGCAGGGCTGTGTTGAAGCTGTGCCGGGGGCATGGGAGGAGGGGGAGGAGGGAATTTCCCAGAACCCCCGACTTTTCCGCGTCCCCCCCTTTTGGGAAAGAGGGTTGGGGCGAATTTGAGGGGAGGAGGAAGATGAGGAAGATCAGATTGCTAGTGCCCCCCGACCCAGAGGGTTGGGAAATCAAGGCTCCACTCTCCCATAGTGGGTTTTGGAAAGCTCCATTTCCTCCAACATGATCCTCGAAATTTAAAGGCCCCTCAAAAAGAAAAACAGTTACTGGGGGGCCACCCTCCTGGATCCCCGGGGGGAAAAAAAAAAAAAAAACTCAGCACTTTCTTTCCCCCCCCACCCAAATAGAGATAAAATGCAGGAAATGGAGACCTTGCTGATTGATCCCAAATGAAGCAAACTGTTGCTCTGCTTCAAAGTTTTCCCCCAAAAGTCCCCCGGTGGAAAAAACGCCACGACATGAAAAGCATAAGGGGCCAAATAGCCGTACGGGAGCAGCACAGCAAGGGAAGGGGGCAGAAGCCTAAAGGTTTACCTCTGGCAATCTTTTTTTACCACCCTCACCAACGCATGCAAAAGCAGGGGAAAACATCCAACACAAAGAACCACTTAAGATTTATGGGCAAAGACAATCTCGTCTCAAAACCGAAAAATTTTTTGGGTGTGTTCCGGACCCAATTTGACTTTTTAGAAACCAAAAATTTACGAATGGCCCCAGCTCGCTCCCCCATAGAGGGGTTGTCCTGTCCAGCAGCCCATAGAGGTGTTGTCCATCCCGCCAGCCCAGCGTCATATCTGAGCGGACCTTCAGCACTGCTGGAGGAGTCATTACAGACAACCACCGGCATTCCACAGATAATGTGGACATCGTTTGACTTCAGCAAGATGAATCAGGCATGGATGTCTGATGATGTTGTGGCCCCCATTGCCGAGGATCACCGATTAGTTGCCGTCTACTTCACATTCCTCTTCAAATAGAATGGTCCCTTGAAAAATGTGTTTTTAAAATGATATTTCTTACTGAATTTTTATTCTCTTTTCCCAACAAGTTTCATTTTTGCCTGGTTTTGCTGTGATGAGACTTGTAAAAGAACAGCAAGGTTTCATGACAACACCATATTCCATTTACTCACTTTATCCTTTAGAAGTTTTCGCATTGTCAATGGTTTTTAGAGGTCATGTTGCTGTGAGATAATAGCTATAAGAAAGGTCCCTTTTGGGAACAGAAATGGTGGCTTTTAAGTGGCATTTCTCCCTCACAATTTTAATTAGTGGCAAGAAGTCATATTAAAATATTTTGGGGTCATGTAAGCCGTGAGAATACAGCAATAATCATGGGCCTTTGGAACAGAAAATGTGGCTTTTAAGTGGCATTTCTCCGCACCAATTTTTAATATGGGCTGAGAAAGGTCATAATTTATAAAATTTTTTTTGGGTTATGTAGCTGTGGAGCTACAGCAATAATCATTGGACCTTTTGGAACAGAAATGTGGCTTCTAAGTGGCATTTCTCCCTCACAAATTTTTAACAGTGGCTGAGAAGTCATTTTTATAATTTTTTGGTCATGCTGCTTTGAAATGCAGCATACTACAGGTCCTATTATAAAAAAAAACATTGTTCTAACAGACATTTGTTTCTTCACAAGTGTACCAAAGTGCTCAAGGGTCATGCTGTTTTAATTTTGGTGGCCTTTTGCTTTGAAATGCAGCTAACTAAATAGGTCCTATTATAAAAAAAAGTTGTTTTTTCTAACAACATTTGTTCTCACAATTGTAAAGAGTGGCTCAAGGGTGATGGTGCAGTCATAAAACAGGAATAGGTAGGCAACACTCGTTAATAGACACATATTGCAAAAAGACCTTTTTTTTGCAAGATCTTTAACATAGCTATCATTCCATGTTAATTTGACAACCCATGTAATACAATTAAAAAAAGAGAACCAAAGACATGGTGGGATTCCATCCTATCTTTAAAAATGTGTTTTCTAGAAATAAACATTGTGAAAGTGCACGAGGTGCCGTTATTGATGGTCATACGTGTCACCGAGGTATTCTAATCTCGGTGGAAGTAAAGCCTGTTAGCCTACATCCGTATCGATAAGGAGTACGAATATTTGGTATTATTCGTATGACTGCTGATAGCATTCGATCTGGGTCAGGCTTTACTGGAGCATATTCAAAGAGCAGGGTGGGTGGATATCTCCCAGGCAACCAGCCTTGTTTTGAGGCCTACTCAAGGCAGAAGTTTGGCAGGATGGGTGTGGTTGTGGTTCTCAGTCAGAAGTTGCCTGACTGGGAAAAGACAGGAAGTTCGAGCTGCAGCCCCTTCCATCCACTGGATAACCACATACCCTGATACTAGGTGGTGGAAAAAACACCTAAAACTGCTTGGACATACAGAGACTGTGAGTTATCAAACACGGACTGTGTCTTGTTTTTTGTGTTGGGCTGAAGGGTTAAGCCCGTATGCTTTTTCTTTTCCTCGGCTGTACAATCGGTGTTGAATAAAGGCCAAGAGACATAAAAACGTACACTGTGAAGCAGTGTGGTTTTTTGTCATACCGTAGAGCTACATCCCCACAAACTACAAAAAACTTGCATTACTAAAATAGCTGTTAAAAAAATTCCTCTGAAATTGTTACAAGGGAGTACAGGAAAAACTTGACCAGAGTAGGTTTTATTCAGAGGACAAGGAGTATGGAGCACGGGAACAGAGAACAAAGTAGCAGAACCATTTCCTCAGCACTTGAGTAAAATGATAAAAAGAATGCAAGAAAAAGGGCACCTGGGGTGGAACAGGACGTTACCACCAGTATTTCCAAGTGAAGCTCAATTTGTTTCCGCACTCATACGGAGGGCAAGCGCTAACCCATGACAGGACAGTATATGGTTCCAGTGAAACATAAAATGGTGGTTGAAAGACTTCTATTTCCGGCACTTTATAATCTGTGGGTCGACGGTTTACTGGTCATCACTGGCGTACAGGACAGAATATAGTTAATGACCAGTTCAACTAAAATGGTGGTTCAAGACTTCCATTCCCAGGCAACTTTTTAATTTGGGGGTCAGACAGGTTTAATGGTCATACTGCGGTCCAGTGGACAGGATAGTCAAAGTCCAGTGAAACTAAAATGGGTGGTTGAAAGACTCCTTTTCCCGGCACTTTTAAATCTGTGGGTCAGACCAGAACGGGTTTTAATGGTCATTCTGCGGTACAAGACAGACTAGTCAATGTCCAGTTTCCAACTAAATGGTGGTTGAAAGACTCCTTTTATTTTCCCGCACTTTTTAATCTCGGGTCATGCAGGTTTGGGGCGCATGCTGTGGCCCCAGGACAGTTTATAGTCAATGTCCATTTAAGCTAAAATGGTGTGAAAGAATCCATTTTCCCGGCACTTTTAATCTGTGGGTCAGACAGGTTTAATGGTCATTCTGCGGTACAAGACAGATATAGTCAATTGTCCAGTTTCAACTAAAATGGTGTTTGAAAGACTTCCTTTTTCCGGCACTTTTTAATCTGGTGTCATGCAGGTTTGGGGCGTCATGATTGGCCCAGGACGGTATAGTCAATTTTCCAGATGATAACTAAAATGGTGGTTGAAAGACGCTCTTTTTCTGGCACTTTTTAATCTGGGGGTCATGCGTTTGGGCTCATGCTGGGCCCAGGACAGGTATACGTGAATGTCCATGAAACTAAAATGGTGGTTGAAAGACTCCTTTTCCCGCCACTTTTGAATCTGGGGGTCATGCAGGTTTGGGGCTCATGCTGTGGCCCAGGACATGTAAGATAATGTCCAGTTCAACTCAAAATGGTGGTTGAAAGACTCCTTTTTTCCCTCACTTTTTAAAATCTGGGGTCATGCAGTTTTTGGGGCTCATGCTGCGTTCCAGGACAGGGAATATTCAATGTCCAGTTCAAGTAAGAATGATGGTTCCAAATCATACTGCCTTCAGGCAACTTTTTAATTTGGTGGTGATGGCAGGTTTAAGGGTCCTGCTGTGTACAAGACAGGATAGTGGAAATGGTGTTGATTTTTTTCTGTGGCTTTTATAACCTATAGTGTGTTGCCTAAAGATGTAGCACGTATCCATTTGAGCTGTTGTGGATGTTAATTCCAGCTTCTCCAGCCCTGTTTGGGTGTACGAATGATGGTTTGTTGTTTGCTCTCCCATAGACTTTAATGGTCATCGCTCATAATCGACCACCCACTATCGAAAGAATTCTGTGTAGGCGCTGACAGTACGTGCTGAAAATACTCGAGTAAAATCAGTATCATCTAAACAACGACACTGATTTTACATAGGCTAATAATGTGTAAAATCATTTCCTGTTGGACAGGATGCCAGTTCAGAGGCAGATCAAGCACTGAATCCGCCCCAGAAATCAACTTCATATCCTTCCGCATGAAAAAGTATCCTTAAGTATTGTTCAACACGGCGTATAGCGGGGCGTACTGTGCACCCTGTTATATGCCGGGGGTTTTAGAAGTACACACTGGCCAGTCCATATTCTAAAATGCTGCGTGGCCGGCCCCATTTACTTTCATTTTCCCCAGCGCGTAAGAGCAGGGAAGAAGTGACATGCCACTTCTTTCTCCCGGTGCACAGTACATGTGGGGAAAAAATGGAAATTAATCATATATCTCAATGAGAGCTATGAATCTTGCAGCACAATTATGCCCTGAAGTGCGGACCACAAAGACACCGTGTGAACATATCCATATATATATATACTAGACATATGGCTGTATATACACATCTCACATATACAGTACATATCCTACTCACATGTGCACACAACACCTAGCATCCTTAGTCCCTGCTTATCTGTCTCCTGTAGTCTGGTTCAGTCGGCAACTTCTTCCTCCCACTGATTCATTCGACAGGAGCTTCTCTTCTTCTCTGATGAGGACTGAGGTTAGGGGAAGTGGTATATGAGGGGAGGGAAAGATACTTACACAGCCCCAGATGCAGAGTATGCTGGACTGTGAGCAGCATTCTGATTGATGAAGCAACCCCTGCTGACTCCTGCTCTACCAATCAGCACTGCTCTCACTCTGCATTGACATTTAGGTCTACCCTTTCTCTGTCCCCCCCCAAAATGCACAGAAATTTTAGCAAAGGAAAGGGTTAACTTCTTCCTCCTCTGTTCAGTTCCCTCCCCCACTTACCGTATTCTCATGCTTTCATATGGATTATTTTTTATTGAAGTGGCTAAAAAGTGGGGGGACCGTCCCTCACCCAGAAAAAGTGGGAAGACCAGTCCCCTCCGTCCCCCCCCTAAAAATATACCTATGTGTTGCGGCCACAGCAACAGCCACACCAATGAGGGGCACAACCTAGTGGGACAACAACATCTTAGTTATGAGGAGAGGTTAGTAGAATTGAACTTATTTAGTCTTGAGAAAAGACAGCTTTGGGGGGAGAACATGATCAATTTATATAAATATATAAATGGTCCCTACATAAAGTATGGGGAAAAATTATTTTAAGTGAAGCCCCCTCAAAAGACAAGGGGACATTCCCTTCGGCTAGAGAAAAAAGGATTCAATCTCAAGAGGAGAAGGGCGTTCTTCAATGTAAGAACTGTGAATTTGTGTAATAGCCTGCCTGAGGAACTGGTCACAGCAGGAACTGTAGAGAGTTTCAAGAAAGGCTTAGATAACTACTTGAAACTAAAGAATATGAATGCGTATGTAGCTATGTACAATTCTGGATCCTGGCTGGTGGAGGCTCTGGATCAGAGATAGGGTCTCCACTGGAGCAGATTGGTTCTTGCCTTGTGGGTTTCAGGGCATTAATCAGAGAGGAGGCTGGGCTTAAAATCCTTGTCTCCCTCCCTTCCCACATTTTTTCCCCACCCTTGGTTGAACTTGATGGCCACGTGTCTTTTTTTAACCGTACTAACTATATAACTATCACAGTTGCCATACCTAGCCTAGTGATTTTGGTTTGCACCACTACACAAGTATAACATCACAGCAACACTGGCCGTCACACACACCACCACCAAAAAAAAATCTCATTTTTTTTTTTTTTTTGCAATTTTTGCGGGAAGTGAGTTAAAACATATAATGTGGGATGTTGGTTCATGTTCTTTCTACCTAGTTTTTTCACAAAGGCCTTGCTTTCTTTCTTAAAACGCACTTTTTTCCCCCTTTTGCTCAGGTTTTTTTTTAATAGCAGTATCTGTTTAATGGTTAGTGCCATGTTTCTTTCAGTCTGCCCCGGGGAGCCCAGGGAAAGAAAGCGTAGTGACCTTTCCTTTTTTGATGGTGGTACTGGTAATTTTATTTTCAGCATACTCTCAGATCCAGCACTGTGCTGTCTTTACTCTCCGCTGGTCTTTGTTTTTTTTCCACGAGACCATTTTTTGGGTGCAACGTTATATTGCCCTGGAGTAATTCCCGCATTTTATAAGCCAAAAGTTTTAGGGAATTGTCAGAGCATTTGAGCTGGATTGGTGGATAATAAATGAGGGTGAGTGTTGTGAATTTTGTTTTATTTTTCTTATTTTCAACCATCAAACAAATCCTTAAAATCAGTCCATTCTTACTGTATGCCCATGTGCATCCATGCTTTAGATTTCATTAATATTTAATATTTCTGTTCCCGCCTCCTAAAACTAAATGTGAAGAAAACAAAATTAATCATCTTTTCACCGTCCCACTATATCCCTCCACGGACTCTCATCACTGTCAACACCTACACATACCCCCAAGTCTGCAGCTTTGGGGTAACCTTTGACCCCCCCTGTCTCCAAAACCACACACCAGGCCCCGACCTCTCCTGCCCCTCCACCCGAAAAATACTCCGCCCCCTATTTCCCCAACTTTTGACCCTACAAAAATGCTATGCCCCCTTTTCTCCTCGCCTAAACTATGCAACACCCTTTTTTTTGGCCCCCCATCTAGAACTCTTGCTCCCCTTCAAAAACCCCCAAATCTGCTGCCCTTTTTTTATCCACCCCTTGCTTTGCTACTCCTTGCCTTCCCTACACTGGCTGCCCATTACCCACAAATTAATTTTAAGTTACAACCAGGGCCTGCAAGGGTTTCCAAACCTCTCCCCTCCATAATCTCTGCCCTTTAAATTTCCAGAATCCCCCCCCCATTCAAACTTTCCCCACCTCACGGACCCTTTTTTTCTTTCTCTTTTCAGCTCCTCCCAAAAATAATCCAATACTTCCCTGCGTCCCCCCCTTTTCTGGGAAATCATGCCCCAAACATAAAACTCTCCTCCCCTTTACCCTTCAAAACAAACCCGAAAAAACCCAAACTCTCAGGATTTCCATAAATCATTTAACCTGCTGCCACTATTCCACCCCACAAACATCTGACCCTCACCTTCTGTCTCTTTCCTCCCCCGTTGTAGATTGTAAACCTCTCTCTCTGTACCTTTTGTATTTTATTTTCTTCTCATTGTACTTGTTGACTTATGTTATGTATGTAACCCTCCCATTTCATGTACAGCAACCTGGAATCAATGGTGCTTTAAAATAAATAATAATAATCATGGACATGATATATACTACCTGACATTTTTCTATACTCTTTTACCTCCCACCTGATAATACACTAGAATGATAAGAAAGCTTTAACTTCTAGATGAAGTATGTAAAGGCTTTTCACATTTGTTTTAGGATTGAGAACAGGAAAAACATATTTAGATTTTATGTGTGTCTTCAAACAGATTTGGTTGCAAGAAATAGTAAGCAAACAATTGAAACCCTACCTGGATTTCTAAATTGATTACTTAGAAAATGTGGTCTGATTGTTATCTAAGTCATAATTATATTCAGACACAATGCAAGTTACTATGATGTCTCTCATGTACAACACGTGAAGGGATCCTGCTCATCTGTCTCTCGCTTATATATTTGCAAGAAGCACCTGCATGGAGTAGATTATAAACTAATAATGCACATTGTTACTATGAAGGGATCTAAAAAAGGGTTTCATTGAGAGGGGACACGATTCTAAGAATGGAATTCATTAGAATTTCGGAAAACTTCATTCTGAACGAAGTCGAAGTTTGGGGTGATTTGCGGGAACGAAGCGTGTTTTTTAAATTAATTAAATGGCGCAAGCACATGGCTTACATGGGGAAAAAAACTCGGGGGGGGAAGAAAGGAAGACCTAAAAACATGTTTAAGATGAAGACGTCACTGCACATATTTTCCCGGGGCAAAAGCTTGCTGCTCCATCTCTTCTGTGCCGGTTGCAGTAGCCCAGATCCACACAAAAAAAAAAATTGTTTTTTTACAGCGATTTTTGGGGTGGTTTCATGCTTTTTTCAAGATGCTCCTCTTCCGTTCTAATTTTGATTCAGTTTTGGGGTATTTTAAAAGAAGTCCAGTGTGGGTCCCAAATTTTGCGCATATACATTTTTTTGCCTCTGGTCAGTTTTGGGGCACATTTAATTCCAAGGGTTGTCTAAGCCGTTTTTGTTTTATCCAGTAAAAGAAAGGCGTTTTTTTTTTGCCAAATACGTTAATTTTTTGCGTTTTGTGTAAACGAATTTAAATCCCAAAGGGTTAATTAAACATGTTTTGCTTTTGTAGTCTAAAAAAAAACGGGTTTTAAAAAACAAAAAACAAAAATTTTCCCTTTTGATTCCTGTAGCATTTTTATTCCCCAAAAGGGTTTAATTTAAAGGGGTTTTTCCCTTTTGTAGTAAGTAAAATACATGGCGTTTTAACACACCACATACCAGTTAATTTTTTGCTGCTCATTTCTTTTGCGCAATTTACAGTGTGTGCAGAATTATTAGGCAAGATGTATTTGAGAGGATTCTTTTTATTATTGAAAAACAATTATTTTCTCAATCAACCCAAAAGACTCATAAATATCAAAGATTAATATTTTTGGAAGTTGGAGTGTTTTTTTTTTTTATATTTTGCTATCTTAGGAGGATATATGTTTGTGCAGGTAACTATTACTGTGCAGAATGATTAGGCAACTTAATAAAAACCAAATCTATCCCCATCTCACTTGTTTATTTTCACCAGGTAAACCAATATAACAGACAATTTAGATATAAACATTTCTGACATTCAAAAACAAAACCAAAAACAAATCAGTGACCAACATAGCCAACTTTCTTTACGATGACACTCAAAAGCCTTCCATCCATAGATTTTGTCACTTGCTTGATCTGTTTACAATCAACATTGCGTGCAGCAGCCACCACAGCCTCCCAGACACTATTCAGAGAGGTGGATTGTTTTCCGTCCCTGTAGATCTCACATTTTATGAGGGTCCACAGGTTCTCTATGGGGTTCAGATCAGGTGAACAAGGGGCCATGTCATTCTTTTTTCTTCTTTCAGACCTTTACTGGCCAGCCACGCTGTGGAGTATTTGAATGCATGTGATGGAGCATTATCCTGCATGAAATCATGTTTTTCTTGAACGATACCGACTTCTTCCTGTACCACTGCTTGACGAAAGTGTCTTCCAGAAACTGGCAGTAGGTCTGGGAGTTGAGCTTCTCTCCATCCTCAACCCGAAAAGGTCCCACAAATTCATCTTTGATGATATCAGCCCATACCAGTACCCCACCTCCACCTTGCTGACGTTTGAGTCGGAGTGGAGCTCTCTGCCCTTTACTGATCCAGCCTCGGCCCATCCATCTGGCCCATCAAGAGTCACTCTCATTTCATCAGTCCATAAAACCTTAGAAAAATCAGTCTTAAAATATTTCTTGGCCTGGTCTTGACGTTTTATCTTTGTTACTTGTTCAAAGGTGGTAGTTTTTCAGCCTTCCTTACCTTGGCCATGTCACACAACTTGTGCTTTTTGATACTCCAGTAACATTGCAGCTCTGAAATATGGCAAAACCGGTGACTAATGTCATCTTGGCAGCTTCACGCTTGATTTTCCTCAATTCATGGGCAGTTATTTTGAGCCTTTTCTTTTCAACACGATCCTTGCGACCCTGTTGGCTATTTCCCATGAAACGCTTGATTTTTCGGTGATCACGCTTCAAAAGTTTGGCAATTTCAAGACTGCTGCATCCCTCTGCAAGACATCTCACAATTCTTGACTTTTCAGAGTCCATCAAATCTCTCTTCTGACCCATTTTGCCAAAGGAAAGGAAGTTGCCTAATAATTAAGCACACCTTATATAGAGTGTTGATGTCATTAGACCACACCCCTCCTCATTACAGAGATGCACATCACCTGATTTAATTAATTGGTAGTTGGCTTTCAAGTCTATACAGCTTGGAGTAGGACAGCATGTATAAAAAGGATGATGTGATCAAAATACTCTTTTGCCTAATCATTCTGCACACAGTGTATATCCAAGGGTTAATTAAGCGTGTTTGTGCTATTGTAGTCAGTAAAAGAAACAGTGTTTTTAAATGCCTAGTGATTCCTGTAGCATAATTTATATCCGAAGGTTAATTAAGCGTGTTTCTGCTTTTGTAGTCAGTAAAATACAAGGCGTTTTAACATGCCACATACCAGTTAATTTTTTCCTGGTGATTTCTATAGCGCAATTTATATCCAAGGGTTACGCAAGCCTGTTAGTAGGTTCATTTGGAGTCAAATACAGGGTGTATATTTATCATATACAGATATCTTCATTAAACAGAGTCTGTAAATTTTTGAACAACAGTATGTCAGATAGAGAGGTGGCAGGCTCTTCACATGCGAGTGGCAGTGGCACAAACATTCCTGGAGCAGGCACAGGTCGCAGCACAGTAAGGGGATGTCGCAGGAGGGGTCACTCGGTGAGGCCCGAACTGCCGGTGTCATCTAGCGGCCGTGTGTTGACCAACAACCCAAGGGTTCTTGATTGGTTGACTAGGTCATCCACTTCCTCCCAGATGACATCTGACAACCCCAGCCAAGAGTGGGTGGGAATGTCAGACACAACCCTTAGTTGGCATGGCCTGGGAAGAGCTCAGCGGCTCTCACCTGTCCTCAACCTGCCTCTGTCCCATCCGATTCCCTCAGCCAGAGATCTACTATGTGGTCTGGGCTCAGCGCCATTATACAGCAAGGATGAACAATTTGAGGACAGTCAGCAGCTATTTGGCAGCACAGAAATGGGGCTGATATCCCCTGCTTCTTGCAGCTGGCATTAAAGCATGGTTAGGGAGAGTGGCATGGGAGGTCATGTTGTGAGCGGTCAGCCTCTGCATACCAAGACCATTGAGGAGGACAGCAGTGAAGATCAAACAATAATTGATAATGATGTAGCTGACCGCACTTGGGAGCCGGGTGAAGCAAGGGCTTCATCATCGTCAGGAGAAGAGGGCATCAGCTTGCGCGTCAGGCAGCGGCGCAGCCAGCAAGTGGGTAGTGTGGCCGTGAGTCCGCAGGGTAGCAGCAGTGCGAGTCAGGAGCCACGCAGCAACAGGGTAGAAAATCTGCTTTGCAGGTCCAAGAAAGTAGTGGCACAGGACCTCAGCGAGGCAGCGGCGGTAGTAGTCACTCGCGGTAAAATCAGCTACTCGGCGGTGTGGCAGTTCTTTGCTAAGACACCGAAGGAGCCGAATATCGGTATATGTAGAATCTGTGAGCAGAAAGTGAAGCGTGGCCAGGGAGCTAACGTTGGCACCATGGCCCTGCATCAACACATGCAGCGTCACCATCCAGTGGCCTGGGAGAAACGTGGTTCAGATGTGGTGGTCCATCCTGCCGCAGCAGCAGCGCCCAGTGGCACAAATGCCATTGAGGACAGTCAAGGCTCCACCACCTCTACAGAAGGGAACTGTTTCTCTTTGCCATCATCTCCCGGTCCAGATGTTCCTGCTCCTCGCTACTCATGGAGCCAGCAGTCGTTCAACGAGGCAATTGCAAAGAGACAACAGTATGCATCCAACCATGCTTAGGTGCAGAAGCTGACCGTGCTCCTGGCCAAGTTGTTGGTACTGCAGTCCCTCCATTTCCAAATGGTGAATTCTGCACCGTTCAAAGAACTAATGGCTTGTGCCGAGCCGAGATGGAGAGTTCCAAGCCGTAATTTCTTTTCCAAAAAGGCAGTACCAGCCATTTCCAAATATGTAGAACAGAAGGTGGGCCAGTACTTGTGCTTTTCGGTTTGTTCTAAGGTGCACGGCAGCGCGGACATGTGGAGCTGTAACTACGGTCAGGGCCAGTACATGTCCTTTACGGCCCACTGGATGAATGTGCTTCTTGCCCAGTCACACCAACAACTTGGACAGGAGACGGTGCTTTCTCCTCCACGTTGTCAAACTGCTGCTCCTGCGCCAATGTCCGCCTCCTCCTACTCCACCACCACAACCATCTCAGCCTCCATAAGTGCTGCTACAGCATCCCACATGTGTAGGGCACAGTGGTGTCACGCAGTTCTTCACCTGGCTTGCCTCAGCGAACGAAGTCACACAGGGGAGGAACTGCTCCGCGTCATGCAGCAAAAAATTGATGTGTGGCTTTCTCTGCGCCAACTGCAAATCGGAACCATAGTAACGGACAATGGGAGGAACATGGTATCCATGCTGCACAGAGGAGGGATGATCCATGAGCCCTGCATGGCACACGTCTTCAATCTGGTTGTGAAAAGGTTCCTGAAGTCTTCCACCGATCTTCAGAAGATTCTGAAAATGGCCAGGAAACTGTGCATGCACTTCATCCATTCCTACAAAGCCAGGCACACCCTCCTCGAGTTGCAGCGGCAGAACAGCCTCCCCCAACACACGCTGATATGCGATGTTTCCACCCGTTGGAATTCCAGCCTGCACATGTTGGACCGACTGTATGAACAGAGAAAGACCATTAAGCATATTTGTTGATCCAGGCGGACAGGAGTACTCCCCTCTGTAACTTTGATGTCAGCCAGTGGCAGCTCCTTCGTGACACCTGCCGTTTGCTGAGGCCATTTGAGGAGGCAACGTTATTTGTCAGTCGCCAGGACTACAGAATGAATAACATCATTCCACTGCGTCATGTCCTGGAACAGATGCTGAAAAATCTGTCTGGGCAGGGGACTGGAGATGTAGCGCCTACCTCTCGTGGCCACATGAGTCCATTGGGGACTGAAATGGAGGAGGAGGACATTGGAGCAGAAGCATTGTCTGGTGAAATGAGTGGTTTTTCTACCCAGGTTACAGGAGCGGAGGAGCAGGAGCAGCTGGAGGAGGTAGATGGAGATGAGGAAGACGAGGCAGATGACCCGCAAGCACTGTGGCAGTATACAGTGGAGATGGAGGCAGGGAGTCCCTCAGAGTCACTTGTGCAGATGGCCCGCAGCATGCTGATTTGCCTGACTAGTGACAGCCGAATAGTCACCATCCGGCACTGGGATGACTTCTGGCTCTCCACCCTATTGAACCCTCGCTACCGGTCCAAAATGGTAGCCTTTTGCCCAGCTGCTGAGAGGGAGGACAAACTCAAATACTATAGAGAAATCCTCCATAGTCAGTTGGCCACTGCCTATGGGCAACATAGTCCATCCTCTGACAGGTCTGACTGGGGGGTTCCTCAGCAGTCACGTACAACTGCCGTGGCTGCTGTGGGTAGGTGGAGGGGTAGGAACAGTACCAGCTCCATCAGCAGCAACCTAAGTCTGGAGTCGCTGATGAGAAGCTTACTTCACCCGCCTAGTGAGGAGGTCACTCGTCAGTAGCAGCAGGACCTTGAGCAGACCCTGAACCAACAGGTGGTGGTCTACTTGGACAGCACTCTGCCACCCCAGTTAGAAGATCTGCTGGACTACTGGGCAGCCAAACTGGATGTGTGGCCACAACTTGCCGAGTTTGCAGTGCCCGGCTAGTAGTGTGGCATCAGAGCAGGTGTTGAGTGCGGCAGGGGCAATCGTTACCCCAAGGAGAACCCGCTTGTCCACCGGAAATGTGGAACGACTGACCTTTGTCAAGATGAATCAGGCGTGGATCCGCCAGGATTTCCACACATCAATGCCTTAGGCGTCAGATTACATCAGCCATGACGCCTCACCAAAACTTTGAAAAATGAGTCTGGATTCAAACTACCTGCCTCAGCCACTATTCTGATGCCGCCACCCGCCTGATGCCAGATATCTGCCTCCATTTTCTCCATCTGCCTACCACCATCTTTACCAGGGACTAGTATTGCCACCCACCTCCAGACTCCTTGTGCCACTCTATGACCTCATGCTGCTGTTGCTGGTGTCGTGACCTCCACGCTGTGTCATTGTGCCACTCTCTGACCTCATGTTGCTGCTGCTGTTGTTGCTGCTGCGGTCACCTCCACACCCTGTCATTGTGCCACTCTCTGACCTCATGCTGCTGCTGTGGCTGCTGCCGTGACCTCCAAACTCTGTCATTGTGCCACTCTGTGGCCTACTCCTGTTTTTGCCACCTCCAGAATGTAATTGTGCTACTGTCTGACCTCATGCTCCTGCTGCTGCTTCTATCGTGACCTCCACACTCTGTCATTGTGCCACTCTGTTGCCTACTCCTGTTTTTGCCACCTCCAGAATGTCATTGTGCCACTGTCTGAGCCATGCCGCTGCTGTGGCTGCTGTCGTGACCTCCACACTCTGTCATTGTGCCACTCTGTGACTTCATACTGCTGCTGTGGCTGCTGCCGTGACCTCCACACTGTGTCATTGTGCCACTGTCTGACCTCATGCTGCTGTTGTGGCTGCTGCGGTGACCTCCACACTCTGTCATTGTGCTACTGTCTGACCTCATGCTGCTGCTGTGGCTGCTGCCGTGACCTCCACACTGTGTCATTGTGCTACTGTCTGACCTCATGCTGCTGCTGTGGCTGCTGCCGTGCCCTCCACACTCTGTCATTGTGCCACTCTGTGGCCTACTCCTGTTTTTGCCACCTCCAGAATGTCATTGTTCCACTGTCTGACCTCATGCTGCTGCTGCTGTTGATGTCGTCACCTCCACACTGTGTCATTGTGCCACTCCTCTGACCTTTATGCTGCTGCTGTTGCTGCTGCCATGACCTCCACACTCGGTCATTGTGCCACTGTCCCCCAAGCACCCCCAAGTACCGTGGCAGTTTACAGTGGAGATGGAGGCATGGAGTCCCTCAGAATCACTTACGCACATGACCTGTATCATGCTAATTTGCCTGGCTAATGACAGCCGAATAGTCACCATCCGGCACTGGGATGACTTCTGGCTCTCCACCTTCTTGGACTCTCGCTACCGGTCCAAAATGGGAGCCTTTTTTTCCAGATGCTGAGAGGATGGACAAACTCAAGTACTATAGAGGAATCCTCCGTAGTCAGTTTGCTAACTTTCCAAAACCATTTTTGGCCAAGGAAATTCTACCTCCATCAGCTTCTTCATTAATACCTAAAAAAGTTCCAAAGTAGTTTTTTATGAAGTATAAACGTGGAAATTTGAATCCAGTTTCTGCGTGACACCAATTTGTTCAAATGCAGAGTATGGAATTGAAGGAGACCATAACTAAAGGGAATGTTGTAGGTGCTTATTTTGCATTCGGTGCCATTAGTGATGGATTTTAGTACAAAACAGGAATAGTGAAGCACAAGCAAATGCTGCAAAACTGGCTTTGGATGAGCTTCTTCAGTATGAAGAATGTGAATCGTATTTCCAAACCGCTTCCTCCTTGAGCCTCGTCTGTCATATCCGTGTACCGTACCTCTTGCCTCCGTCCCTTGACCACGATCCTTGCCGGCTGTCCTGACCTTACGCTTGTCCCCGACTCCGAGTTTGCCTTATGATTTTGTACCTCGCTACACCTCGGCTGCCACCGCAAGCAAGTCACATCAGGGGTAACGACCTGGTAGACTCCCGCCGCAGCAAGTTCATCCCAATTTGCGGCGGGCTCTGGTGAAAACCGGGACCTACTTAGATTCCGTTCCCTGGCGTGGCTATTGCCATCGTCCCCTTACTGTGCTGTGATCTGTGGCGCTCCAGTAACCTACTACTGTGTTCTTTGACGCTATCGTAGGATCTTAGCCCTCAACTTGTTTTTTTCCAGGTGGCCCTGCCATGACTTTATCAGGCTGCATTCCCGCTTCAGTTTTTTGGTCAGTTTTGCCCCTGTAAGTGCACAGGAAATTTTAGAGTGAAGCGATTCTAAGAGCAGCGGCAGTCATGTGCGTGTCATACTAAAACACAGCATTGTTTGAAGACCAAACCAAGCTCCCGCTGCATATTTAAGCATGGCACAATGTTCTACAGCACCCTACAGGCTCTCTGCAGCCAGGAAATAGCTGTTTTTTAACGCAATTCGTCCCGAAGTAATTCGGGACGAAACGGATTTTGTCGGAAAATTCGGCAAAGTCAGCAAATGGAATTTTTGAGAGATTCGCCCATCTCTAGTCTACATAAAATTTGGTGTTGGGCTAGCCTGAGGAGCAGAGTCTAAATCATAGACTCACTTGTGAGTAATGTTGCTTTTATCAGAAGGAATCCCAAAATAATGTTTTTAAATGGAGTTTTTTCACCCAAAATCAGAAGTGAATCCAGCAAACAAAAAAAAGTGTAAATCCTTTCTTATATTTCCCATTTCTTATGAAACCACTCCTGGCTTAGGATCAAACCCAGCATTCAACCCTGCAAAAGCATTTTGCCAAAAATGCTCTGTGTGAAGTCACCCTAAGGTGTATGTCTTGTTGTCTTTATGAAAATAAAGTTCACAAAGCATTGTATTATTTTTGGTAGCATATCCATTTTTATTACATTCATCACGCAGATAAAATGTTACATTTAAGAAAATCAACCGCTATAAATTAGAATGGCTTTGTGCTCTACATTATATGAATAGTAGATTGTTTACAGACAATAAAAGATCAATATCTCATTGGTTACTATTGCACTAGCTCATTTTTGGCACATAAATTAATGTTTAACTAAAATAGAGACTTTAAATCAACCCTCCACCTTTGTTTCATAGCTTCACAGTTAATCATTACATTTTCTCATAGCCAGAGAAAATTATCTGAAAAGTAATTATAAGAGGAATGATATCTCTAAGCCTTTATTAAGAAAAAAAAATCAACCTTTAATAGATCACACTTTTATATCATTAGGCACTTGCCTTAATTGATAGAAAAAATGTCAATCTATCTAAAAGGGTTCTGGGTTAAATATTTTCTCTGTCACCTTTATCACCTTATACTTGCAGAGTGATAGAAGAAACATTTGTTCAATATGTCTCCCCAATTATCAAAACCTTCACCTTGATGGACAAATTACTCCAGACCTGCTGTGTCAAAATGAAGAAAGAAGAGTTCTAAATAGCTATTATGTTTAGAGATGAGCGAGCAGTAAAAAGTTCTAGTTCGATTAGAAGCTCAAACTTTAGTGTGTTCGGTTCGAGGTTCTATTCGAACTAGCACTCGAACCGCATTAAACTCAATGGGAGAAGATATTCTGATTAATTTTTATACCTATAAGGCTATGTTCACACGGCTTAAAATGGGCCGTATTTCGGTCCGTAATTATGCACCGAAGTGCGCAAATTACGGGCTGAAAACGGCCCATTCATTACGGTAATCCACAGTTCTCATAGAGAAACTATGGAATTACGTTCCTCTCCCGCTCGGCGAATCCGTGGGTGGGGAGGGTAAGTGACAGTTGAATTACCAGCGAACATAACGCCGTTGGTAATGCAAGTCAATGGGCCGGCGAAGTGCCCGGCCCCCCGCCCACTCCCCCGCTCCCGCCCCCGTCCACACGGCATAATTGCAGGGCGTAATTCCGTCCCGCAGTCAAGCCGTGTGAACATAGCCTAAGTCTATGTTCACACGGCATATTTTGGGACGGATTTCAGTCCGTAATTCGCGCCATACTGCGCGAATTATGGGTAAAATCCGTCCCAGTCATAGAGAACTATGGATTCCGTCTCCTCTTCCCGCTTGCGAAATACGGCGAGCGGGGAGAAAATGACATGTCAATTATCACGGCGGGATATGCGTCGTGGATAATGAATGTCTATGGGGCCGTAATTGCGCCGTAATTGCGGGTAGTGTTGAGCGATTGCATTGGCTATCGAGATCGATCGATAGTCGATAGTCGGCCACTATCGATAAGGTTTTTCGATAGTGAGCATCGATTATGAGCGATTTTCCATTAAAGTCTTTTGGGAGAGCAACAACACCTTCATTTTACACCCAAACAAGGCTGGAGAAGCTGAAATTAACATCCACAACAGTCAAATGGATACGTCCTACATCTTAGGCAACACACTTAGGTTATAAAAGTCACAGAAAAAAAAGTCACAGACCATTTACTATCCTGTCTTGTACCACAGCCTGACCCTTAAAACCTGCATCACCCACAAATTAAAAAGGGTCAGAAGGCAGTATGATTTGAACCATCATGTTACTTGAACTGGACATTGAATATCCCTGTCCTGGAACGCAGCATGAGCCCCAAACCTGCATGACCCCCACATTTAAAAAATGCCGGAAAAAGGAAATCTTTCAACCACCATTTTAGTTTCACTGGACATTGACTATACCGGTCCTGGGCCACAGCATGAGCCCAAACCTGCTTGACCCCCACATTTAAAAAGTGCCGGAAAAAAGGGTTTTTCAACCACCATTTTAGTTTTTATGGAC